>WNWK01002118.1:0-80411 GCA_009830355.1 Cherax destructor
GATCTGGAGCTCCCGCATGCATGTCTGGACCTCTATTATGTTGTGATCTGAGTATATTGTTTTGATATGATGACATTTCGTATCAGATCATCATTGTTGGTGAAGATGAGGTCCAGCGTATTCTCTAATCTTGTGGGCTCTACTATTTGCTGGTTTAAGGTGAACTTGGTGCAGAGATTTAAAAGTTCATGCATGTGTGAATTTTCATCTGAGCTGCCTCCTGGTGTTATCTCTGCTACCACATTGTTTGCAATGTTCCTCCATTTTAGGTGCCTGAGGTTGAAATCCCCCAGTAGCAAGATGTTGGGGGCAGGAGCTGGAAGATTTTCCAGACAGTGGTCAATTTTCAGAAGCTGTTCCTGGAATTGTTGGGACGTTGCATCCGGGGGCTTGTAGACAACCACGATGACCAGGTTTTGATTCTCGACCTTTATTGCTAGTACTTCAACTACATCATTTGAGGCATTTAGTAGTTCTGAACATATAAGTGACTCTGTGATATACAGGCCAACCCCCCCTTTTTGCCTATTCACTCTGTCACACCTGTATAGGTTGTAGCCCGGGATCCATATTTCATTGTCCAAGTGATCTCTTACCAAAGGTCTGTAATTCCTCAAAGTATCCCCTACCTTCCCCTTCCGTACTAGAACCACCACTCCCAATCCCATATCCCTACCCATCACCCTGTCTTCTTTCATCCCATTCATCACACCAACCAAACAGTCCCTCATGATGTTCCAATTTTCCTTATAAAACTCATTTGCTATACCATCTATTCCAGGGGCCTTTCCTCTACTTAACCCATTCACCGCCTCCCACACCTCCCCTTCACTGATCATCCCCTCCAAATCCTTCCGCTCACTTCGTCCCAACCTCTCCACGATTCCCCCTAATATTAAATCCTTGTTCATCACACTCACCCCTTTGCAACACATATGCTTGGCAAACCACTTATCCACATACACGTTCATACCCTCTGTGGTACAAATCCGCATTCCTTCATCATAATTCTCCAATTCTTCATCCACCTCCAAGCACTCCACTGTCATCCTATCCTTTTATTTCCTACACTTACCCAATACATATTTGGAGGGTTTATCCCCCCATAACACGTCATCCAATCCTGCTTTCATCCTGCATGCCCCAAAACTCTCATTCTGCAGCAACCACAACCTTTCCTTCAATGTCCGTATTTCCTCAGTTAGTCTGTGACCTTTTCTTAAGTAACAGTCTGTCAATAATCCATCGAAGTAGTTTTGCATGCCATAACGCCATCCTACCTCTTCTTTGCCCAATCTCTGATAGTATGCTTTAATGCCCCTCTTACCCACCTCCACCCACCAATCCACCAGAGCCCCCGCCTGCAACCTCCCCTCCCACAACCCTCCCCACCAATCACTAAATTCCACACGTCTACCCTCACCACTCAAAAGCTGAACGTTTAATTTTCAATACCCCTTACCCCACCGTACCACACCCGACCATTCCACCTCCACCAACACTCCCCGATGATCTGTAAAACCCACATCTAAATATTTAACCGCACCCACCACCACACTCCCCATTACATAAATTCTATCTAGCCTAGCCCCATACCCTCTTCTAACAAATGTATGCTCTCCCGCCCCACCTACCCCAATAACATCCTTCAAACCTACACACCTTAGTAAGTCCCTCAGAGCCTGCAAAACACACCCCCCTCCCCGTGGCTCTACATCCCTTTCCCTGATGACACAATTAAAATCTCCCCCAACTATGGTTACGCTAGGCAAATCCCTACATGCATAAATCATATGCTCCCTAACAAAATCCACCTTCACCTGTCTGGAAGATTCTGCCGGCATATACACTCCCAAAAAGCATACCTTCACCCCCCATTCGCCCTCCACCCTCACCAGTCTGCCCCCCACTCTCCTCCCATCGCAAAGGCTTGAATGGGCTTGACACTGCTACCACTACCGCCACCCCACCCTTTAATCTACTTGATGAACTGGCAAATACCCTATAACCATCCAATACCAAATCTCGACCACACCTATAATTATGCTCCTGCAAAAACCACACAGTCACACCATACCGTCTCAAGGTACACTCCACCCAAGTTCTTTTAATATCTGCTCTCAACCCATTTACATTTAACGTTAAACACTTGAAATTAAAGACAAAGGGTTGCCCTTCTGCCTCGGTGGAAGTTGCGACCCAGATTTCCCTTTACTCTGCAATTTACCCACCTTCTTCCCACCCTTATTAATTCCCTGATCTTGCACCAATCCCAAGTCTTTCTTAGCAACTTCCACCAGAGGTTTCTTGCAAATCCTCTGGGCCGGGGTCAACATGTCATCACAATCAGACAGTGTGCCAGACCTCTTGCGGTCCCCTGCACAACTTCCACACCACTTGCACTATCAATCTGATGTACCTCCGCCTGCACTGTCTCCAACACTAATGTTTGGTCATTGATACTGGCATTCACTATGCCCTCCACCATATCCATTGTATCTTCCATACCCCCAGTGGCTTCTACACTTAACACTGGTAGAGGTTTGTCCAGAATGTCCCTTAATACCTGCTCCAAAGCCACTTCCTCCACAGCACTCTCCTGGTTGCCACCTTCAACCACTGATGGCGCCGTTTCCTGTGATATCGTCTGACACACCACCTCTGCATCGTCGACTATCTCGCTCCACAACTTTGGTTGTTTCTCCGACTGTTCCTCTTCCCTCTGCACATTTCTCTGCACTGTCACGTTCGTTCCACAATGTCCCCCGTTCATTCTTGGGCCCGACCTCTTCAAGCAGTCGGCCGCCCCATGTAGGTGACGTATACCTGCGTCCTAAAATCCGGCAATACGACATACGACGGTATGGGATGTCGCAAGGTCATCTTCAATGCGAAAGACCCCTCAAAGATCCCCATCAGCGGTCCTTCACTCCACTTGCCAGGAGTAGCAGCATGGATACATAAGAACATAAGAAAGGAGGAACACTGCAGCAGGCCTGTTGGCGCATACTAGGCACGTCCTTCACATTCCATCCCACCAACAGAACACTTGTTCAACCCAACTTTCAATGCTACCCAAGAAATAAGATTTGATAATTTTATTTACTCATGTGCAATTCCCACTCAAATCCAACCCCTCTCACTCATGAATTTATCCAACCTAAATTTTAAACTACCCAAGGTCCTAGCTTCAATAACCCTACTAGGCAGACTGTTCCACTCATCAACTACCCTATTTCCAAACCAATACTTTCCTATATCCTTTCTAAATCTAAACTTATCTAACTTGAATCCATTATTGTGGGTTCTCTCTTGGAGAGATACCCTCAAGACCTTATTTATATCCCCTTTGTTAATACCCATTTTCCACTTGTATACCTCGATCATGTCTCCCCTCATTCTACGTCTTACAAGTGAATGTAATTTAAGGGTCTTCAATCTTTCTTCGTAAGTAAGATTTCTAATGCTATGTATTAATTTAGTCATTCTACGCTGAATGTTTTCTAACAAATTTATGTCCATTCTGTAATATGGAGACCAGAACTGAGCTGCGTAATCTAGGTGAGGCCTTACTAATGATGTATAAAGCTGTAATATAACCTCTGGACTTCTGTTGCTAACACTTCTTGATATAAATCCCAGTAATCTATTTGCCTTATTACGTACGCTTAGGCATTGCTGTCTTGGTTTAAGGTTGCTGCTTACCATCACCCCCAAGTCCTTCTCACAATCTGTATGGCTAAGTTCTACGTTATTTAACTTATAAGTGCTTGGGTTATGGACACTCCCGAGCTTTAGAACTTTGCATTTATCTACATTGAACTGCATCTGCCATTTTTCTGACCAGGAATTGAGTTTGTCTAAATCCTCCTGTAGTTCACTGACATCTACGTCTGAATCGATTATCCTACCTATCTTCGTGTCATCAGCGAATTTGCTCATATCACTAGAAATTCCCTCGTCAAGGTCATTTATATATATTATAAACAACAACGGGCCCAAACCCGATCCCTGTGGAACGCCACTTGTTACAGATCCCCACTCAGATTTAACCCCATTAATGCACACCCTCTGCTTCCTATTGGTGAGCCATGACTCGATCCATGAAAACACTTTTCTCCCAATGCCATGAGCAGCCACTTTCTTTAACAGTCTCTGATGTGGTACTCTATCAAAAGCCTTACTAAAATCCAAATAAACAATATCGAATTCTTTATCATGATCAACTGCCTCAAAAGCCTTACTGAAAAAAGGTAATAAATTAGTTAGGCAGGAACGGCCCCTGGTGAATCCATGTTGAGTATCATTAATCAAATTATGCCTATCGAGATGGCTTCTTATGTTATCAGCTATAATCGACTCTAATAATTTGCCTACAATTGATGTTAGACTTATTGGGCGGTAATTTGATGGTAACGACTTGTCCCCTGCTTTAAAAATAGGAATTACATTAGCCATCTTCCACGTATCAGACACTACACCTGTTTGAAGAGATAGGTTAAAAATGTTAGTTAAGGGTTCACAGAGTTCAATTTTGCATTCCTTAAGAACCCTTGAAAAAAGCTCATCAGGGCCTGGCGATTTATTTTGCTTCAAACGGTCTATCTGTTTGATAACTATTTCGCTAGTGACTGTGATACTACATAATTTATCTTCTTCAGGCCCACTAAAATACCTAATTCTTGGGATATTATTAGTGTCTTCCTGATTGAAAACCGAGAGAAAATAATTATTAAAAATAGAGCACATTTCATTATCTTTGTCAGTAAGATACCCATAATTATTTTTAAGGGTCCTATCTTATCTCTAACTTTTGTTCTATACACCTGGAAAAACTTTTGGGTTAGTTTTCGAATCCCTAGCAACTTTAATTTCGTAGTCCCGCTTAGCTTTTCTTATCCCCTTTTTAACGTCCCTCATAATGTCAATATACTGATTCATAAGATGACCCTCACCTCTTTTGATACGCCTATAAATTCCTTTCTTCTGCCCTAAAAGATATTTGAGCCTATTATTCATCCATTTTGGGTCATTTCTATTCGATCTAATTTCTTTATATGGGATAAATGTTCTTTGGGCAGCATGTATAGTGTTCAGAAAACTGTCATATTGATAGCTCTCTTCATTACCCCAGTCCACAGATGATAAGTGTTCTCTAAGTCCATTGTAATCTGCTAAGCGAAAATCTGGGACCGTTACTGAGTTATTCCTACTATGAAACTTCCATTCAATGCCAAAGGTAATTGATTTGTGGTCGCTTGCGCCGAGTTCCTCTGTAATTTCTAAATTATTAACAAGGGTTTCCTTGTTTGCCAGAACTAAGTCAAGCAGATTATTTCCCTTGTAGGTTCTGTCACAAACTGCTTCAAAAACAATCTTGAACTACTTCTAAGAAGTCGTTAGATTCTAAATTCCCAGTCAAAAAATTCCAATCAATTTGACTAAAGTTGAAGTCACCCAGAATAACTACGTTATCGTGCATTGTGGCCTTAACAATTTCCTCCCATAGTAGTCTCCCTTGGTCCCTATCTAAGTTTGGGGACGGTATATCACACCTAAAATCAATTTTTCATGCCCTCTGAAAATTCTATCCAGACAGACTCTGTATGTGTTATTTCAGACTTTATTCCCTTTTTATGCAACAGTTCAAGCGATCTCGGACATACAGTGCCACTCCACCCCCCTTCCCGAAACTTCTGTCTACTTGGAACAATTTAAAACCCTGTATATGACATTCAGCAGGCATGTCCCTATTTTTCGTATTGAACCACGTCTCAGTTATGGCAAATACATCAATGTTACCTGCACTTGCAACTAATCTCAAATCGTCCATCTTATTCCTAGCACTACGACTATTTGTATAATACACTTTTAAAGACCCTCCTTTCTCTTTACCCTTCCTGCTCCATTCTGTTTTTCCACTATACATATTACTGTCCTTGTTATTGTTAAGAATTTTTATATCAAAGCCTAGATCTATATTTCGACATTCAGTATTTTCCATTTCTAAACCCATACCTCTAACTAATCTTAGTTTAAAGTCCTAACAACACCCTCAACTGAGCTAGCAAGAAAATCCACACCTGCCCTGGATAAGTGAACCCCATCCCTGGCATACATGTCATTTCGGCCATAGAAGTGGTCCCAGTTGCAAATGAATGGTACTGCATTATCCTTACAGTGTTTGTCCAGCCAGCAATTGACACCAATTGCCCTGGACAGCCATTCATCTCCAACTCCTCTCCTTGGCAAAATACCATATATGACAGGGTTCCCACCCTTCTTCCTAATTATGTCTATTGCTGACCTATACCTGCTAGTCAGGTCCTCACTCCTACGTCTGCCAACATCGTTGCCTCCAGCACTGAGAGATAATAGGATTGCTCCCATTACCTCTCATGATGTCGTCCAGACGGCTAACAATATCCTCCATCCCAGCCCCAGGAAAGCAAACCCTCTGTCTCCTACTTCTATCTTTCAAGCAGAAGGCCCTATCCATATACCTAATTTGACTATCCCCAACAAGAACAATGTTCTTACCTTCCTTGGTGTCGTTCGTGATGTTCCCTGTAGTCGACTCACATTCATCGGGTAACATGGAGAATCGGTTCGATGTTTCCACAACAGGCTTCTGGTTCTTTGTTAATTCTACCTCTCCATCCATCCTCTTGATCTTTAACTTTGTCCCATGCATTCCAGCCACTGCCCAGGTTCCTTTCTTGGCTTGAGGATTCTCAACAGGAGGATTACTACGAATCCTCTTGTTTTCCTCAGTCAGTTGCTGTATCTCAAGCTTAGCTACCCTCAGTTCTTCCTTCAGCTGCTGGTAGAGTAGCTCAAGAGAGGACATCTTGTTCAGATTCACAGAGAGCACACAAGACAAGTCTTCACTGAGTTAAGTCAGGTCCACCACTGAGTTAAGTCAGGTCCACCACTGATAACGCCGTATGCCCCGAAAACTGCACTGATGTCCACCGCATCGGCCTCAAATGGGACATTCCTCAATCGAACCCAAGTGTATGTCCTCGAGACGTCCTTTAAGCGTACCTGTAGTCCTGTGTGCACGGTGTACACACTATCTTGATGCTTATCCACCAGCCGTTCATACACCTCCGCCGTTTGAAGTTTCACAAACACTCTATTCGTCCCGTTCAGGGCCACTCCATACAAATCCGTTGTATCAAGTCCATAAATATCTCGTAGGATCGTGGGCAATACTGTTCCGGCCGTGGCAGGGTTGATAACTCCTGTAACCAGGTCCACACAAACTGTGTTCAACCGTCTCCTCCCAGCTGCCGCCATGTTGGTGAAAACCAAAGTGCTGTCAAGAGCCACCATTGGTCAGGCCAGCGCACCCACCGCACACCCTCTCACAATCAGAGCTGGGTGGCGAATTATATAGGTAGGAAGCTATCTCCTGCTATTCTCCGGCACTGCCGCTGCACTGGCCAGAGGATTAGGAAGCAAGGACCTTGGGTAGTTTTAAATTTAGGTTGGATAAATTCATGAGTGAGAGGGGTTGGATTTGAGTGGGAATTGCACATGAGTAAATAAAATTATCAAAGCTTATTTCTTGGGTAGCATTGAAAATTAGGTTGAACAAATATTCTGTTAGTGGGATGGAATGTGAAAGACCTGCCTAGTATGGGCCAACAGGCCTGCTGCAGTGTTCCTCCTTTCTTATGTTCTTATGTTCTTATAAAGCCCACTGTGTGGGCGAAACGTTGTCAATAAAGGATCACATTACATAAGAACATAAGAAAGAAGGAACACTGCAGCAGGCCTACTGGCCCATGCGAGGCAGGTCCAAGTCTCCCACCGGCTTAAGCCAATGCCCCGACCCAGCCAGGTCAGGTTACATTCACTTAAGGAAGGAGCACGGCATCTGACCTAGTAGCACAAACTAGTCAGGACCAACTCACACCCACCCGCACCCACTCATATATTTATCTAGCCTATTTTTAAAACTACACAACGTTTTAGCCTCTATAACTGTACTCGGGAGTTTGTTCCACTCATCGACAACTCTATTACCAAACCAATGCTTTCCTATATCCCTCCTGAATCTGAATTTATCCAACTTAAAGCCATTGCTGTGAGTCCTGTCAATACAAGATATTTTTAGCACGCTATTTACATCCCCTTTATTTATTCCTGTTTTCCATTTATACACCTCAATCATATCCCCCCTAATTCTACGCCTTTCTAGAGAGTGCAGATTCAGGGCCCTCAGTCTATTCTCATAGGGAAGATTTCTGATACATGGAATCAACTTAGTCATCCTCCTTTGTACGTTTTCCAGAGCATTTATATCCATTCTGTAATACGGTGACCAAAACTGTGCAGCATAATCTAGATGAGGTCTAACCAAGGATATATAGAGTTGAAGAACAACCTGAGGACTCCTATTATTTATGCTTCTTGATATGAAGCCAAGGATTCTGTTCGCTTTATTGCGAACACTTATGCACTGCTGTCTTGGTTTTAGATTACTGCTAACCAGAACTCCTAAATCCTTTTCGCAATCAGTAATATTAAGATCTACATTATTTAGTTTATATGTGGCATGGTTATTGTCCTGTCCAATATTTAGAACTTTACATTTATCTATATTAAACTGCATCTGTTTATGTGTTTATTTGTCCATCATAGACCTCTTCGCTCTCGGGCTGAGAGGTTGTGCGGCGCAGTAGCTCCTGACCTAGTCTTGGCGCAACTTCCGTTTTTCGGCAAGATGGCGACCAGTATGAGGAGGAGACGCAACACAGTGTGTATTGAGTTACTACAGGGAGCTATCTACCCAGTAAATGCTTCTGTTTTGCTGCCAGCGATTATCCGTGACACCTTTGGTGTTATCAACGATGACCTTTACGGAGTTGCCTTGAATGGCTCGAGGAGAATTTTTGTGAAATTCAACACAGCAGAGGCGTATGAGAAGATAGTGGAACGCTACCAGGAGGAATGTATCATCGTCAACACTGGATTAGAGGTCAGGCTAAGGGATGTTTCGGCCTACTATACTTATGTTCGTGTGAGAAACGTGCCATTTGAGACCTTAGGAGTGGACCTAAGTGAAGTATTTCAACAATATGGTGTAGTGCACACGACAACAATGGGGCGTTGGACGGACGGAATTTATGAAGGATTGCCTGAGGGCTCTTACACTTTAAAAATGACCTTAAAACGCCCCATACCGTCATATGTCATGCTGGACGAATTTAGGACGCAAGTGTTTGTCACTTACACAGGACAGCGTAAGACTTGCAGAATGTGTGGGGCATACGATCATATGGCGGCGGGGTGCCCCGCAGCCCTGGCGTCGAGAATGGTGACTCATAATGTACCTGTGGTACAAGCCCCTTTTGAGGAACCTGTACCTGCGAATGTGGTGGAGATGGGTAACGCCAGTTGGGCAGATGTAGTGCAAGGAGTGGAGGACCGTTGTGTGACACTCCCTGAAGCACTGGGTGCTTCGCCAGTGGGTGAGTTGGAACATGTACTAGAGACTGATGGGACGGTGGAGGGTGTGCAACAAGAGGAATTGCCGAAACCAGTGCAAGAGATGATAAGCACTTTTCTGGCTGGTTCGGAGGTGGATGCCTCGGGAACGAACGGAACATTGCAGGGAGAGGAGGAAAGGCTTATCCAAGCTGTTAATGTGTTAGAGGAAGGGGCAGACAGGCTACAGAAGCGAGAGGTGGAGGCCATTGTGCATAGGGAAGAGGAAGTGAGCACGGATGAGATGGAGGTTGGGGTTAAATCTAGAAAGAGGGCTGGCGAAACATCGGATGATGATGTTCTAACACCTGGCCAGCGTTCAGGCAAGAAGGTATGGGTGGAGGGGCCAGGGAAAGGGACAGTGGGTGATCAGGGAAAGGCGGGGGGACATAGTGTGAGACAAGACAGGACTAAAGGTAGTATAGTAAAGAGTGCCACAGGTAGAACACAGAAACCCAGGGGAAAGCCCCCATTGGCGTATTCCAGTGTTTAACAATAAATGCAAATGGCCTTAGGGCTGAAGTAAAGCGTAGTTGGATGGAGGTTATACTGAGACGATATGACATAGACGTGTGTTTTATACAAGAGCATAACTTCAGGTGTGGTAGAGATTTGAGATTAAAGGGGTATCAAATATTTGCAGGTAGCTCGGGGAAGTTAAAGGGTGGGGTGGCAGTGGGTGTGAAAGAATCCAGCCCCTTCCGATTGTTAGCTTGGGAGGAGGGAGGAGGGGGGAGAGTAGTGAGGGTGGATGGAGTGTTGGGAGGCATAAGGGTGTGCTTTGTAGGTATTTACATGCCTGCTGACAGTAATCGTAGAGTTAAGGAGGAGTTTGTGAGGGATGTCTTGACTTTTTATTTGAGAGGGCTGCCAATGATTACGGTGTTGGGTGGTGACTGGAACTGTATTATTAGGAAAAAGATGTGGAACCTAGAGGGCAGGTTGTGAGTTAGGGGTCTTGCGTACATTATTGAGGGAGGTGGGGGTATTAGATGTGGGAAGGGGAGATGGTTGGGGTGTAGAGCATACCTTCGTGAGAAGAGGATATGCTGCCAGATTAGATCGAGTGTATGTCACAAAGGATGTTACAGTGGGGAGGGTTCGCACGTTAGATATTGGTTTTCAGATCATCGTGGTGTTATAGTGGAGGTGACGTGGGAGGAATGGTACACAGGTACAATAGTTTTGGAAGATGAATGTAAGTTTGCTTGGGGAGGAAGAGCGGACATTATTTGCCGAATGGTGGGGGTCATTATGGAAGGAAGGGGCAGGGGAACGGGAGAAGGATTTTCTGGAATGGTGGGAAACAAGTGCGAAGACGAGAATAAGGGAATATTACAGAAATAGAGGTAAGGAGGAGGCTGGGTGGAAGTTTGGTCTTCAGAAGTATTTGAGGGTCAGCTGCAGGAATGTTATTGGGGGGGTAGTAGGTTTGGGAAATACGGGACTTGAGGGTAGGTTAAAGGACATTCAAAATGACCGCTTTGACGACATAAGAGTCAGGGAGGCATTGAGGAGGCGTTATGGGGGATAAACCATCTGGTTGCGTGTTGCGACAGTTCAGAGACAGACAGAGGTGTACTACGATAATGGGGGTAGAAGTGTGTACAGGGGTAGGTGGCTATAACGTGGGACAAGTGTTAGGAACGACAGATGGTATAAGCAATTATGCTGATTTTTGGTTTGAGAGGAAATTAGCGGAGAGGACAGAGAGGGGTAGGGAGGGAGGGATTATTGAGGAAGGAATCCTGTGTCGTGTGGGAAAAGAGGAGTGTGAGAGTTTAAGGGAAGTATAAGTGAGCAGGAGGTGGGGGAGGCTGTGGCTAGTTTAACGTTAGGAAAGGCACCAGGTATCGATGGAATACCTAATGACTTTTACGTATTACACTGGGAAACATTGCAGAATGTTTGGTGCTTTTGTTCAATTGTATGAAAGAGAAGGGACGGTTGGGTGAAACGCAGAGTACGGGGTGGTTGTTCTGGTGCCAAAGAAAGGGGAGAAGAGGACCTTGGGAAATTATAGAGCCTTATCCCTCATGTGTGGGGATTATAAAATTTTGCAAAAATATTGGGTAATAGGATGAAATTGGTGCTTGACAAAGTCATACATCAGGGGCAGTTCGGTATACCTGGTAGAAGTATGAATGTGGGACATGGTCGTATCAAGGATTTTATTGAGAGTAGGAAGGGCGGGGTGTTCTGGGAATTGATTGGAAGGAAGCGTATGACAGTGTGGATCGACGAATGTTGGGAATTATGTTGAGAAGACAGGGATATGGAGAGGACATTGCCGCATGGGTAGAGACTTTGTATAATTCAGCAAAGGTGCAGGTGCAGGTGAACGGGAAGTTGGGACGACAGGTGATGATGGAAAGGGGATTGAGACAGGGGTGTCCATTGTCACAAATCCTATTCGCGTGTTTGCAAGATTCTTTTTATAGGTTAATAGAGGAAGGAGTGGGAGAGAGTGGACAGGGGGAGGCTTGTGGTGTGGGAATAGTGGGGTACGTAGATGATACAACTGTACTAGTGGGTGGGGAGGAAGGGTTGGCGAACGTGGGACGTATTATAGAGATTTTGGGGCGGCAAGGGATGAGGGTCAATGGTGCGAAATCTAAGTTATTGGAAGTGGGAATGTGGGTGGGAGGAGGCTTGGGAGAGGCGTATGGATGGAAGGTTGTTGATAGGATTAAAATTTGTGGAATAGTATATATGGCGGATGTGGAAGAGGCTAGGCAGGTAAATTCTGTGGAGGTGGTGGGTAGGGCTCTGGGTAGAATGAGGGCTGGAGGCCGGGAGATGTAACACTAATACAGAGGGTGGTGGTGGTGAATACTCTTGTATATAGTAAGGTGTGGAATGTGGCTGCCGTGTATCCTTTGAGGATGGAAGAGGTAAGAGAATTACAAAGGAAAGTGTTAAGGTATGTGTGGGGGTATGGAAGGCCATGGTTAAGAAAGGAGGTCGTTATGATGAAAGTCCGAAAAGGTGGGTTGGGACTTATTCCCTTGGAAAATAGGGTGAAAGCTGTGTATGTAAAACAGTGTTTTTTGAGAAAAGGGGGGGTGCGGGGATTGCGTGTAGGGAGGGTCATGGAGGATGTACGAAAGTGGTGGGAGGGAAGGAATTGGGGTGTGTGAAGATATGGCAAGGCAGTTGTTGATAGCGAGGGAGCCTAAAAGGGTAAAGGTGGGTAGGCTGGGGAGGGTTAGTGATAGGGTAGGGGTGGTACAGGGGCAGGAACAATTTCCGGTTTATAATTGGAGGAGATTTGGGGGAATTTAGAAAGATGCGTTTCAGGCCAAGGGTCAGGAAGTAGTATATAGATTTTTTGGGTATATTGGCGTCTAGGACGGCATTGTATAGAATGGGGTTGATGAGTACGAATGCATGTCAGTGGTGTGGGGATGAAGAGACAGCCTATCATGCTGTCTACTTTTGTGAATCGTTAGAGGTAGTGAGGCTGTGGCTTGCAAGGGGTTTTTGTGTTGGTGGGAGGGGGACATTTTCGCTCTTGAGGGCCTTAAGTTTTGATGTGGAGGGAACACCGAAAGAAGTAGGACGGCAATTAAGTATGTAGTTGCGATTTTTGCACGTATCGTGGGAATGCGGGAGGTGGGTGGGGTCTGTAGGGTCAGAGCATTATCGGGTAGCGTGTATAGGACCATGTGTAGAAACAGGATATTATATGGAGGTAAATGGGTAGCGAGTTTTTCTGAGGGGTATAGATCTTTAACAGTGGAAAAATTATTACGATGATTAAATGTAGTGTGGGAATGGACTGGATTCAATGTGGGATAGTAGTAGGTAGGGTGGGGGTAGATTTGTTGCGTGTGTATATAGACGTCTAGCTGTTTGATCCTGGGGAAGGTGGAAGACTGGAGACTAACATACTCTGATTTTGAGAGTTGGGGTAAAGACAACTGACGAGAAAGGGAGCATAGGAATAGGAGGATGAAAGTGTGTATCAGGATGGACCATACTACATTAGGACGTGACGAAGGACATGTTCAATTAAATGGAGTACGCCAGCGGGGTTTTTGGTAGTGTTGAGAGGATGTGTTATTGAGAAGTTATAATTTTCAAATCATGCTTAATATAGGAACTGTCATTGGCTAGTTCCTTCAAATGGTGTAATTAAATTATGTTATATTGCTTTAATGTGTTGAGAAACACAAAAGTTCAGAAGATAATTTTTCTATCAATATTGTAAAAGTTTCACTTGTTAAGAGGTGATATTAAGGAGTACACAGTTTCCTTAATTAATAAGACACATTGAAAATATTAAGGAAGTATGTATGCTTAATGAGGTTTATGCATTCTTTTTACATGGACATAGGCTTTATGAACGCTATGACATGATCCTTTGATTATTGTATTGTATAATGTTAGATTTTGTGTTACTGTTAAATAGTCATTGGCACTCTTGGAGATGATTGTAGGGTTTAGGCTAATATGTTGCCATATATTGTACTGGTGAGATAACAGTCATTATATTATTATGGATGTACCGAGGGTGTTTTAGATTTCTGTAATAATCATTTGGCTATCATGTATTTGTATTTAAACAATCTAGAGGTTCATGAAATAGTGAGAACATAACAAGTAGTCATTTTGTTCTAGTGTGATTACACTGCCAGTATATCATTAAGGATGTTTTCAAAGAATGCATATAGTATAAATATTATGTAGGTATATAATTGTTGGTCAGGTTTTATTGTTCGTTATATACAGAATGTAGACACTGTTTGCTGGTTATTTTGTATTTTGTTGCTCTGGAAGCAATAGTGAAGCGCAGTTTTGTAAGATTTTCTTATTATGTACTATGGTTTTTATAATAAAATATAAAAAAAAAAATTTGTCCATAGCCTCTGTTTCCATGCATTGTTTCTAACGGCTTGATGAAACTCCTGGAGAGCAAAACGTTGCCACAGTAAAATGTCACATTAGTTGTAGATGTTTCCTTTTACCTAACATGATCTGTAAATCACGGCGCAGTCTGTTATTTCTGGCGGAAATTATCTTGGGAGAGCAGCAATAATACATTTTGGGACGTGCAGCATGTCAGGGCCAATCATTGGTTAGTATTGACGTTAATAATAATAATAATATAATAATAATAATTTTTATTTCAATGCATGTTACAAGTGTACAATGTTATTGGTAGTTACAATTATAAAACAATTATAAAACTGTAATGCAAGGAGAGCCACTGGCATGCCATGGCATTAGGGGCAGTTTATTCTAGAGACTTATTCACTAAGTACTTAATGCTAAAGAAATTGATTGAGTTTATTCTAGTTCTGTATTATTTAAATTATTAAATGGTTATACATACTATTAAAAGACAATACAAGATAAATTGGTTGAGTTTAATCTAGTTGTAGAATTTATTTCAAATTACAGTATGTTGATGCTATACTAGTATAATAACAATACTAGAAATAGTTTTAGAGTTTCTTCTAGATATATATTTTATTTCAAATTAAGAAAATGATGATACTATAAGATTTTAAATGACAATATGATGATATGAAATTGCAACAAGTGTTAAGGAGGATGAACATATCAAATTGAGATCATCTTAAGTAAAATAATATTGGGTTTGGAAGTTTGTTACAGTATGAGTATTTAGTATAGGGTGAGTAGGTGATTTTTGAGAAGAGTCTTGAATTGATTTTCCGACAAGGTTAACTTGATATTTACTGGTAATGAATTCCAGATTCTGGGGCCCTTTATGTGCATAGAATTTTTACATTGGTTAGTATGGACTCGGGGTATGTCAAATAGTGATCTGTGTCTTGTGTCATGTTCGTGGGACCTATTAAAGTTGTTGAGGAGAATTCTGAGCGCAGGGTTGATATTAGCATGTAGAGTTTTATGTATGTAGAAGGCACATGAATAGGTATGAATATTTTTTATGGTGAGTAGTTTTAAGGTTCTGAATATAGGTGGAGTATGCTGTCTAGAGTGGGAATTTGTTATCATCCTGACTGCAGCCTTTTGCTGGGTTATGAGTGGTCTAGTTAGTTAGTTTGATATCTTTATTATGCACCCCATACCCATCCTGTGGGCGGTAGTCAAAATATTACAGAGGTACATAATGGGTCCAGGGACTGGACCTCAAAGTTTGATAGCTGAGCAAGTTACAAAGGTAATGAACTCAGATGGTCACAATCATGACAAGTTACAAAGGTATTTGCAGATTACAGAGGTATATATAGGGTCCAGAGACTGGGCCCCAAAGTTTTGATAGCTGAACAAGGTACAATGGTAATTAATTCACTAGTTACAAGGTAATGAATCATGTAAGTAAATTTACTTACGTCTGTACATGGTTGCACTCATGAACAAATTATAAAGCAATGAGCAATCTATTAGTCTACACCCAGCCACAACTGTAATGAGTTATTGGTGCAAATTTTAATTGTTGGGTCACACACACACACATATACACATACACACGCATACATGTATATACATACACACATACACATACACACATGTACATACACACACACACACACACACACACACGTGTCAATGCTTTATTTACAGGGAGCAAAGTCAGGGTATTTTTCCAGAATGGTCTGTAATATACCACTGTGGATAAAATACTTTGACATATCTTGAACATTTCTGAATGAGTAGTCTCTGAATTCATTAATTTTATCGCACTCCAGTACATAATGACGCAGGGTGTGACAATAATCCAACTGGCAAAGTTTACATCTTGTTTGGTCTACATCTGGTGGTGGTGATTTAACCTGCCAAAGATACTTGTAACCCAGCCGGAGGCGGGCGGTAGTGACATCCAAGAGTCTGCTTATTTTGTTGGATGCACCATAGACATGTGGCTCCTCCTGCATGATAGAATGATGATAGATGGACTGACTGGTGTCAAACTCCCTGAGTCTTAAGTCAATAAAATTCAGTTGAAGTTCTTTTCGTATTATTGTTCTCAAACTGCTAACTGACAAGCCAAGATTGTAATCTATCCCCTCTTTGAAAGCATAAAACTTAGCCAATTTATCAGTTCTATCATGCATCTGAAGACCAATGTGAGATGGAATCAACAGCATGTGCACTCTGACTCTAAGGTGATTTAATGTTGTTGAGCCCCATGCACAGATTCCATAGGTGAGATAAGGGTAGATAAGAGAATGATATAGTGCAATGAGAGCTAGTTGAGGCACATAATAGCGTATCTTAGATAATATACCTACTGTCCTTGAGATTTTCTTGGAAATTTGTTGTATGTGTGTTTGGAATTTAAGACTACTGTCAAGGTGGATTCCTAGGAATTTTCCCTCTGTGAGCCTTGTGATGGGTGAACCATTTAGCGTTATGTTAAGTGGAACATTTGTAGCTTTGTTTCCAAACTGAATGTAGTAGGTCTTGTCCGTATTGAGAGTAAGCTTATTTGTCATCATCCATGTTGATATTTTCTGTAATTCGGCATTAACTGTGTTGGCTAGTACGACTGGATTTGGGTGAGAGAAGACATATGTTGTGTCATCTGCAAACAAAATGGGTTTGAGTAGTTGTGATGCATTCGGTAGGTCATTTATGTAAATGAGGAATAGGAGTGGCCCCAGGACACTACCTTGAGGGACACCGACTGTAATTTGTTGTGTGGAAGAGTTCTCTCCATTTGTGTTCACGTACTGACTTCTGTTGCTAAGGTACGACTTTAGGTAGTTGAGGGGGTGCCCCCTAATACCATAGTGCGCTAATTTTGTGAGCAATAAATCATGGTCGACTGTATCAAATGCTTTGCGTAGGTCTATGAAGATTCCCAGCGGAACTTTTTTCTTCTCAAGTGCGGTGTATATTAACTCTAACATGTGTGTTATAGCATCGTTTGTGCTCTTGTTGGTCCTGAATCCAAATTGACAGGGGTTTAGTACATTGTGTGAGACGAGGTAGGAATAGATCTGTAATTACAGTCAACGTTAACAAAGGCAAATCAAATGTAAAGAAAGTTGCACCAAATCCACCGCTGGCGGAGTAAGGTAATGAGCCAATGTCAGTGACAAAATATATTTTTTAGGAATAAATTATCGCCCCGCTCAAACGAGGAAAGTATCTCCGTAATTGCCGGGAGGTACATTGAAGCCGGTGAGAGGCTCTTGATCCAAGGAACTGGACTTAACCTCCCTTTCATTGGATCGAACACAAATGCATCCATTTTCTCAGGCGCTATATGACACAGGGAAGCGCTAAATCCGTAATGCTAATCGTAGTAATAAAACAAATATTAATTTGTACCATTAAAACATCTCAGAACCTGAATTATTCCTTCATTGTATGCGTGTTTGTTCCACATTAATTGTTGTGTATGTGTGAAGAGTAAGTCATACGTGACAAGTGAAGGTAGGAAGTAAGTTGATGGGTGGGAGCTGTGTGAAATTCGATAACAATGTGAAAGAAGATAGTATCCTCCTGTGCTCGGGTGGGTACGTTAACACTCTGCCTCCGAATCCCACCTGAAGGTTCAACTTTTACATGTCTGCCGCTCTCTTACTCATTTTAATCTGATAGATCAATATTTAAAATGATAAGAGTAAATTTTTTTGATTGTTAAAAGTAATGAACGTAATTGCATAAGCGCGAGTAATGAATTTTGGCAATTATTATGAGGAGGCTGTGTTCGAACAAGGCAATCGGAAAGACGCCATGTTTGCTTTGTGCCACAAAGGAGGGGGAATGGCGGTTTCATAGTTAATTCAAGTTATCAGCTAGAAATGTGAGTTTTATCTTTAAACTTATGATTGTTGTGGTAGGTGAGGATTCATAGATGAAGTTGAAGTATGGTAGAGTAGGTTAAAGTATGTTATTGGTGTGTAATGGCGGGGTGTATGATGGTGGTGTATGGCTGACGCTGTGGAGGTTTGTTGCGGCGGCGCAGGGGCTCCTGGTGCTCTCGCTCTCAGGGGAGGTTCCTTGATGCTGGTGAAGGGCTCTTGATCCAGGGAATTGGAATTTTCCTTTTTTTTTTTCTTCGAACCAGATTGCATCCCATTTCCCATTCTCCAGGTGGTGACCCCCTACGGGTTTAGTGCTTTCCCTTAAATATAGTAATAATACTAAACTTATTGCTCCCACCCTAGCTCTCCCTTTTGTTTCTTATCTCTTCTCCCTTTCTTCCTTAGCCCATAGACAAGCTATAGCTACACTGAAAGGGTGTGTATATACATAATGTACTGTATTTCCTATGTTAAGGATTAAAGTTGTTCTGTTATTGAATGTTGGTCCTTGGCAGAGCTAGAGCATTATTGTATATTTTGTGATAACGTATCTTCCTCATGGAATAAATAGTTTTTTCTTGTGCAATTTTTATTTTATTTTTTATTTGGAAAATCCTTGCGGGACCAGTCCCAAATCTGCATATGGTAATCACTTCCTATGAAAGCAAAAGACTCGACAGGCAGTGTAACAACCCCCCAATGAAAAGCATGAGTGTCACGAGTATGCTAAGAGACAACTTTAAGTGTTAGGGGCCCAAGACTCCTAACTGCCTTGCAGCATACATAAGGGGGATTACCAATAGACCCCTGGCTGTCTTCAAGAGGGAGCTGGACAAACACCTAAAGCCAATACCTGACCAGCCGGGCTGTGGTTTGTATGCTAGTTTGCGTGCACCCAGCAGGAACGGTGGTTGATCAGTTCCTTATCCACCATGAGGCCTTGACCCTTGGAACACCCTCCATGTATACTCCAGGTATTGCCATGTTGTTTTGGTGAGTATTATACATACATTCGACGTTGATTCTCACAAGTAACTGCGGAGAGATCAGAGACCACTGAGCCAATATGTAGCTCAGTCGCTAGCACACTCAGCTCACACTGAGATCTGGGGGGAGGTCTGTTTCCCAGTACGGCAGGAAACGTTAGGACCTCGTTTCCTCAAGGCACCCATCAGTAAAATGGGTACCTGGGTGTTAGTCAACTAGTGTGGGTTGTATCTTGGGACAAAATTGACCTAATTTGCCTGAAATCCTATGCATAACAAGGGGATTTCTATATAGTATGTCTTGTACATGTACTTGCAGAAATAAAGATTATTATTATTACAAATGAAGCATCCTAGTCGCTTCACATTCCACCTCTTGCAGTCATTGGGGAAGAGAGAGGAACCTTGAATCAACCTGCAAGTGTCCTGAAGGACTTTTATAAGGGGACTTCTGCGCCAGCCTTCGTCAGGTGTGGACATCTCGCTCTAGCCTGAGTATCAGTGACATTTCCCCTGCATTCTTTGGGACGCTTTTCCTCATCTACTTAGCCCATCTGACACATTACAGGAGGGGCACTTATCATCGGCTAACTTTTAGTCAGTTCCATGTTTCCGCTCTGCGGATAATTCCTTAGTAGTGTTGGTGGAAAACCGGTTACTGAAGTTAGGTCTGGGTGTGGGTGTTCCACTGTACTGGGGCTTGGTAAGGGAAGGTCCATTTGATCTAATTGGGAACTTCTAGTTCCTATTTCTATTTACAAAGGAACTCTTGTTCCTTTTTCTTTCATTGCCCAGCTTTGGGTAACGAATCTTCCCCGTACATCGGGAAGTTGGGCTAGATAAGTGCCAGATAAGTGGAAAATGGCAAATGTAATACCTATTTTCAAAGCAGGTGACAGGTCCTTAGCTTCGAACTATAGACCAATAAGCCTAACCTCCATAGTGGGAAAATTTATGGAATCAATAATTGCCGAGGCAATTCGCAGCCATCTTGAAAAACATAAATTAATCAACGAATCCCAGCACGGTTTTACAAAAGGGCGTTCCTGCCTTACAAATATAATAACTTTTTTCACTAAGGTGTTTGAGGAGGTAGATCATGGTAATATATATGATATTGTGTATATGGACTTCAGTAAGGCTTTTGATAGAGTCCCACATCAGAGACTATTGAGGAAAATTAAAGCACACAGAATAGGAGGAGAAATTTTTTCCTGGATAGAGGCATGGTTGACAAATAGGCAGCAGAGAGTTTGCATAAATGGAGAGAAATCAGAGTGGGGAAGCGTCACGAGCGGTGTTCCACAGGGGTCGGTATTGGGCCCCTTGTTGTTCACAATCTACATAAACGACATAGATGAGGGAATAAATAGCGACATAAGCAAGTTTGCCGATGACACCAAAATAGGCCGTCCAATTCATTCAAATGAGGACATTAGAGCACTCCAGGAAGATTTGAATAGACTGATGCAGTGGTCGGAGAAGTGGCAGATGCAGTTTAATATAGATAAATGCAAAGTTCTAAATATTGGACAGGACAATAACCATGCCACATATAAACTAAATAATGTAGATCTTAATACTACTGATTGCGAAAAGGATTTAGGAGTTCTGGTTAGCAGTAATCTAAAACCAAGACAGCAGTGCATAAGTGTTCGCAATAAAGCGAACAGAATCCTTGGCTTCATATCAAGAAGCATAAATAATAGGAGTCCTCAGGTTGTTCTTCAACTCTATATATCCTTGGTTAGGCCTCATCTAGATTATGCTGCACAGTTTTGGTCACCGTATTACAGAATGGATATAAATGCTCTGGAAAACGTACAAAGGAGGATGACTAAGTTGATCCCATGTATCAGAAATCTTGCCTATGAGGATAGACTGAGGGCCCTGAATCTGCACTCTCTAGAAAGGCGTAGAATTAGGGAGATATGATTGAGGTGTATAAATGGAAAACAGGAATAAATAAAGGGGATGTAAATAGCGTGCTAAAAATATCTAGTATTGACAGGACACGCAGCAATGGCTTTAAGTTGGATAAATTCAGATTCAGGAAGGATATAGGAAAGCATTGGTTTGGTAATAGAGTTGTCGATGAGTGGAACAAACTCCCGATTACAGTTATAGAGGCTAAAACGTTGTGTAGTTTTAAAAATAGGCTAGATAAATATATGAGTGGGTGCGGGTGGGTGTGAGTTGGTCCTGACTAGCTTGTGCTACTAGGTCAGATGCCGTGCTCCTTCCTTAAGTGAATGTAACCTGACTTGGCTGGGTCGGGGCATTGGCTTAAGCCGGTGGGAGACTTGGACCTACCTCGCATGGGCCAGTAGGCCTGCTGCAGTGTTCCTTCTTTCTTATGTTCTTATGCGGCATAAGCTGTCAGTGGCCCTGATAAACCCAACAAACAAAACTAATCAATGGTGGGTATCTGAGTTGGTTAAAGTGTTGAGTTGTGTAGATTGTTAAGTTTTCACCGTTTGACATCATAACACCAACTCCATGACAGAACCCACAATATTGGATATCCTAAGCTATATTTTATTGCCAAAATACACCGAGGACTCACATTTAGTTTTCACTAGTCTGTATGATCTTTACGAGTTTTGGACTTAAGAGCATAAGAATGAAGGAACACTGCAGCAGGCCTACTGGCCCATACTAGGCAAGTCCTTATCAGAACTTCCCATTAACACCTACCCACCTACTTGTCCAACCTTTAGTCAAAGCTTTTCGAGAATTAGCTTCAGTACCTCGGATACTAATCAAACCCAGCCCTTCTCACTTGTAAGAAATGGCATGGTGACACCGACATGATATTGAAAAAGACACTTATGTACAGTTCAGGACATTTATTAAAGGAAACGTTTCGCCACAAATGGCTTCTTCAATCCTAATACAGAGATAGCTAAGAAAAGCGAGTACAGCCTAGTGATGTATCGGATATCCGAATCCACATCCGCGGAACATCCGCACAATTTCTTACGTCCGTATCCACATCCGCATTTCACTGCAAACAGATATCCACATATACATCAGCATCAACATCCGCGGAACATCCGCACAATTTCTTACATCCACATCCGCAGAATGAGTAAGAAAGACATCCGTATACTCATCCGCATCCGCGGATATCTAAATTTTCACATCCGATACATCCCTAGTACAGCCTCTCCTCACTTAACGATGGAGTTCTGTTCCTAAGACCACGTTGGTAAACGAATTCGTTGCTAAGCGAGGAGCATACTATTTAGGTTGGATAAATACATGAGTGAGAGGAGTTGGATTTGAGTGGGACTTGCACATGAGTTAATAGAATTATCAAAGCTTATTGCTTGGGTAGAATTGAAAATTGGGTTGGGCAAATATTCTGTTAGTGGGATGGATTGTGAAGGACCTGTCTAGTATGGGTCAACAGGCCTGCTGCAGTGTTCCTCCTTTCTTATGTTCTATAATGGTAGTGAGTTTGTGTCAATCATCTTTGATATTGTTTTAATGTCACTTTTGCACCATTTATAACTCTTCTGGTATATTTTTAAATGCTTATACAGTAGTGTACTGTATATTGTAATATACAGAATAGAGGAAATCAGGTCTAATATATATTATTTAGGTACATATGCATATTGGTCAGAGCCCATCATAAGTCCGAGTCATCAGTAAAAGAGTACGTCGTTAAGTGAGGAGAGGCTGTATATATAGTGGCAGGAGTCAGGTGCAGTGTCGTGAGGGTAGCAGCAGTAGTGTTAACCCTTTGAGGGTTTTTGACGTACTAGTACGGCTTACATGCCAGGGCGTTTGACGTACTAGTACGCCTAAATTCTAGCGCCCTCAAATCAAGCAGAAACAGGCTGGTAGGCCTAGATGTGAGAGAATGGGTCTGTGCGGTCAGTGTGCGCAGTATAAAAAAAATCCTGCACCACACAGTGCATAATGAGGAAAAAAAACCTCCGACCGTATTTTATGTTTAAAGCAGCGACTTTGCAGTCTATTTTCGTATGGTATTTATGATTATATTCTCGTTTTCTTGGTCTCATTTGATAGAATGGAATATATATTAGAGAAGTAGAGATAATTTTGATTGGTTTTTCAATGATAAGTACAGTGGTACCCCGGTTTACGATATTTTTTCATTCCAGAATGCTGTTCAAGTGCCATTACCAAACGAATTTATCTCCTTAAGAAAAGTTGTAAAATAGACTAGTCCTTTTAGACCCCCAAAATTACACTTACAAAAGCATTTAAAAAAATAAACTTACATAAAAGGGCGAGTTTGGGGACCATCGTAAACCGGGGTACCACTGTACCTAGAAATTGAGCGCAAAGTTCGAAAATGTTCGATTTTTGGCGATGTTCAAGAGTAAACAATTCACGCCACACGTACAATACACATCAACTGGCGACTCTAATATTCTTGCACAAGTGTGCTCATGTCATTTATACCGTTTTTACAATGATGCAGTAGTATACATAATAATAAATCTTCAATTTATTGTGAGAATAAAAATTCAAAATGTAAAGCAAAAGTAATGTAAGAGGGGCCTGGAGACGTGACTAATGGACAGATAAAATGTTATTCGAGTGCCAGGAATGTCTGTCTCGTTTATTCTGGACCCTATTTTGAAATTGGCATCTTTTGAAATTTGTGTGAAATTGGACAAATTGCCAATTTCTGACAACCTTATTGGGTAGTTGAAATCGGTAAATTGGCGGTTTCTTGTACTCAATCGATAGAAGAAATAGAGTTCTAGCGAAATAGCTATAATTGTAGTAGACTGAAACATTGGAATTTGCCGAAAGTAGGGCTCAATGTCGGCGAAATTGCCAATGCGTAAATAGCATTGATACCGCTAACTTCGCGAGAGCATAATTCTGTTAGTTTTCGATCAAATTTCATAATTTTGGTGGCGTTATGATCGGAAAAAGATTCTCTATCATTTCATAAGAAAAAATAATAATTTTTTTTTCCGAAAATGTTTCGACCCTGAGAGAGAGTTAAGAATCGGGGTCTCGACCCTGAAAGGGTTAATAATTGTGATAAGACAGGTTGGGTTAGAGAAGGATCTGTCAATATTATTTTACAGCAGTCTCCAGATTGGGTAATATCCTGTTGCTCAATTTGGAGATAGTGTAACCACCGGACTTTTGATGGATAGTGTTGCTGACAGCAATTAGGGCAGCTTCTATGCACTTTCGCCGTCTTAAATCGTCTTCCTTAAATCAAGGTCATTAACCCTTTCAGGGCCGAGAACCCCGATTCTTAACTCACTCTCAGGGTCGAAAAATTTACAAAAAAAAAGGATGATTTTTTTCTTATAAACTGATAGAGAATCTTTTCCCGATGGTAATGACACCAAAAGTGCGAAATTTGATGGAAAATTTACAAAATTACGCTCTCGCGAAGTTATCGATATTGGTGATGTTTACACATCGGCGATTTCGCCCAATTTGAGCCCTATTTTCGGCCAATTCCGTTGTTCCTGTCGACTAAAATCATAGCTATTTCGCTAGAACTCCATTTGTTTTATCAATTGAGTACAAGTAAAATGGTTGACTCTGGGTGATTTTCCTGAGGGCAGTTCTGATAGTGGAATGGTCAGTGTGTTTACCTGGAGAGGGTTTCGGGGGTCAATGCCCCCGTGACTGTCTGAGACCTGGCCTCAGTTGGTACAGAAGGCATACAGTACTAGTGAAATAACCAGGATTTGGGTTGCTTTGAACATTGGAATTGTCCTAAAATAGGTCTCAAAGTTGGCAAAATCATTGCATAAAGTGCTACCTGAATTCCAACTTTGCATCTGCCTAATTTTGTGTTAAGTCAGAGCTTTCATTTTTGGTGTGGCCAGCAGTAACAGGCTGGTTGATCAGGTCTTGATCCACCAGGAGGTCTGATCAGTGACTGGGCCGCAGGGGCATTGACCCTCGGAACATACTCCAGGTAGATTCTAGTTAGGTAGAAAAAAAAAAAGATTCTCTACCATTTTAAAAAAAATAAAATTATTTTTACATATTTTTAAATGCTGATAAAAAAGGTGCTTTCAGTTTGAATGGTGTTGAGTGAATAGAAGTTCCATACAAATACTATATGGCCTAAAAATATATGAAACTCCTTATCAGAATAGTAAAAAATTCCCTATCTGCCTTCTGCTTCAAAATACATAGTTAAAAAAAAAAAAAAGAATTTAAAGTAAATTTATGTATATTGAATAAACTGTCAGATATATGTAACACAGCCTGCCTATCCAGATTCTAATTAGAACGTATTGTCATTACAATATTTCTACCCCCAGTAGCTATAACTAAAATTGGCAGTACAATTTTGTGTTACTATCTTATGTTATAATTGCTCTTTTAATGTGTATAGAGTTTTGTTACTTAAGATTATTATTAAATTTAATAATCTTATCAGATAACTTCATTATACACCTCACTTAACCCTTTGGGGGTCGAGAGGCCTTCTCGGAAACGTGTTCCTGGGGTCGAATTTTTTTTTGAAAAAAAAAAAAAAAAAAATATTCTTATGAAATGATAGAGAATTTTTTTCCGATCATAACGCCACCAAAATTATGAAATTTGATCGAAAACTAACAGAATTATGCTTTCGCGAAGTTCGCTGTATCTATGACACTGACGCATCGGCGATTTCCCCCACTTCGAGCCCTATTTTCGACAAATTCCAATGTTTCAGTCTCCAAAAATTATAGCTATTTTGCTAGAACTCCATTTCTTCTATCGATTGAATACAAGAAACTGCCTATTTACCAATTTCATCTACCAAAAATAGTGGTCAGAAAATGGCAATTTTCCAATTTCACACAAATTTCAAACGATGCCAATTTCAAAATAGGGTCCAAGGTAAACAAGGCAGACATTCCTGGCACTAAAATAACATGTTCTCTGTTCATTAGCCACGTCTCCAGGCCCCTGTTCCATTACTTTTGCTTTCCATTTTGAATTTTTATTCTCACACAAAAATAGAAGATTTACTGTTATGTATACAACTGCATCATTGTAAAAATGGTATAAATAATATCAGAGCACTTGTGCCTGAATATTAGACTCACCAGTTGATGTGTATTGGACGCATGGTGTGATTTGTTTACTCTTGAACATCGTCAAAAATCGAACATTTTCACTACTTTGAGCTCAATTTCAAGGTACTTGTCATTGTCATACCAATCAAAATCATGTTTATTTCTGTAATATATCTTCCATTTTATCAAATGAGACCAAGAAAACGAGAATACGTATATCAATAAATACCATACGAAAATTGACTGCAAAGTCGCTGTTTTAATAAAAAAAAACGGTCAGAGTTTTTTATTTCTCATTATGCAGTGTGTGCTGCAGGATTTTTTTTATACTGCGCACACTGACCACACAGACCCATTCTTTCATATGTATGCCTACCAGATGTTTTCTGCTTAAATTGAGGCCGCTAGAATTTGGGCGTACTAGTACGGCACCAACCCCTGCTCGTAAAACGTACTAGTACGGCACCGACCCCGAAAGGGTTAATGACCGAGTTCTGTTCCTAAGAACATGTTGGTAAACGAATTCTTCGCTAAGTGAGGAACATACTATAATGGTAGTGGGTTTGTGTCAACCATCTTTGATATTGTTATAATGACACCTTTGCACCATTTATAACATTTCTGGTATATTTTTAAATGTTTATACAGTAGTGTACTGTATATTGTAATAAACAGAATGGAGGAAATCAGCTCTAATATACATTATTTAGGTATGCAGACTGGTCAGAGAGCCTGTCGTAAGTCCGAGTCGTCGGTAAACGAGTATGTTGCTAAGTGAGGAGAGGCTGTATATTAGCAGTCACGTGAATCTCTATTCAACAGTTGCAGTATTTAATCATTTAATGTCAAATCAGTTTCAAGTTCTAGTTTTAGTCTGCCCAAAATGCTCTGCATAACCAAGAACTTCTCAGTGTATAAAATAAGTTTCAATTAATTTTGTAATGTTTACATTTTGAAAGTACAATTTCCTAAAAAAAAAATTTTCCCCTTCAGACAGCCATGGCGAGCGGGTTGTTATCTCTGAAGTGGAACAACCACCGTAGCACTTTCTTCCATATCCTCTCCACTATCAGGAACAAGGTGAACAAAACTAGTACTTTAAGTTTGCGTATCATTTCCTTGTTAATGAAAGTGTTTGTGAGAATGTTAGTGAATTTAAGGTATATGTTTTTCTAGGTTATGTATCTACAGTAGTAGTAGTATTATAGTAATAATAGTAGTAATAATTTGGGATTTTGTTATTCTTGAGCACCTGTTCTTTCAAAATTTAGAAGTGCTTGCACACCAAGCCAAAGTGCAACAACAGCATAGAAGAAATATTAAAGAGTGACAGCATAATCATTAGGATCATAAGCTCTAGAAAAGAACTGTACATTTAACTAAGACTAAAAACTTTAACAGCTACATAAGAAAAGGCTATTTCAGTCCATTTCTCTCCAAGTGCATGTTATTTTTTCTTTTATTGTGGAACCCCCAATGGACAAAAATCAGACTTGATTTTTTTTTGAGGTTGCCCTAGTCATTATTTATCAACAATGTATGCTTAAAACTAAAGTACAAAAATCTCTAACATCATGTTTAGAACTTAAATTTATCATATCTTAGTATCTTTATATAAGAGTTATTTTAGGTAGTAGGTTGGTAGACAGCACCCACCCAGGGAGGTACTACCGTCCTGCCAAGTGAGTGTAAAACGAAAGCCTGTATTTGTTTTACATGATGGTAGGATTGCTGGTATCTTTTTTGTCTCATAAACATGTAAGATTTCAGGTACTTCTTGCTACTTCTACTTACACTTAGGTCACGCTACACATACATGTACACGTTTATGTATACACACTCATCTGAGTTTTCTTTGATTTTATCTTAATAGTTCTTGTTCTTATTGCTTTTCCTTTCATATCCATGGGGAAGTGGAATAAGAATCTTTCCTCCGTAAGCCGTGCATGTTGTAAAAGTCAACTAAAATGCCGGGAACAATGGGCTAGTAACCCCTTTTCCTGTATAGATTTACTAAAAAGAAAAAGAAGAAAACCGTCAAAGTGGGATGTTTAAATGTGCTTGGATGTTGTGCGAATGATAAGAAAGAGATGATTGTAGATATTATGAATGAAAAGAAGCTGGATGTCCTGGCTTTAAGAGAGACAAAGCTGAAGGGGGTAGGAGAGTTTCAGTGGGGAGAAATAAATGGGATTAGGTCAGGGGTTTCAAATAGTTAGAGCTAAAGAAGGAGTGGCAATAATGTTGAATAATCAGTTATGGCAGGTAAAGAGGGAATATAAATGTATAAATTCAAGGATTATGTGGAGTAAAATAAAGGTTGGATGTGAAAAGTGGGTTATAGTAAGCGTTTATGCACCCGGAGAAGAGAGAAGTGTAGAGGAGAGAGAGAGATTTTGGAAAATGTTAACTGTGTGGGGAGTTTTGAACCAAATGAAAGAGTAATTGTGGTTGGGGATCTTAATGCTAAAGTGGGTAAAAATGTGGAGGGAGTAGTAGGTAAATTTGGGGTGCCAGGGGTAAATGTAAATGGGGAACCATTAATTGAGCTGTGTGTAGAAAGAGGTTTGGTAATAAGTAATACATATTTTATGAAAAAGAGGATAAATAAATATACAAGGTATGATATAGCACGTAAGGAAAGTAGTTTGTTAGATTATGTATTGGTGGATAAAAGGTTGATGGGTAGGCTTCAGGATGTACATGTTTATAGAGGGGCAACGGATATATCGGATCATTATTTAGTTGTAGCTACAGTTAGAGTAAAAGGTAGATGGGACAAAAAGAAAATGGCAACAGCAAGTAAGAGAGAGGTAAAAGTGTATAAACTAAGGGAGGAGGAAGTTAGGGTGAGATATAAGCAACTATTGGCAGAAAGGTGGGCTAATGCAAGTATGAGTAGTGGGGGAGGGGGGTTGAAGAGAGTTGGGATAGTTTTAAAAATGCAGTATTAGAATGTGGGGCAGAAGTTTGTGGCTATAGGAGGGTGGGTGCAGGAGCAAAAAGGAGTGAGTGGTGGAATGAAGAAGTAAAGGGTGTGATTAAAGAGAAAAAGGTAGCTTATGAGAGGTTTTTACAAAACAGAAGTGTTAATAGAAGAGCAGAGTATATGGAGAGTAAAAGAAAGGTGAAGAGTGGTGAGAGAGTGTAAAAGAAGAGCAGATGAAAGAATGGGAGAGGCTCTGTCAAGAAATTTTGCTGAAAACAAGAAAAATTTTTGGAGTGAGATAAACAAAGTAAGAAAGCTTAGGGAACAAATGGATTTTGTCAGTTAAAAACAGAGTATGGGAGTTAGTAGATGGGGAGCTGGAGGTATTGTATAGAGCATGTATAGTTCCTTTGTATAAAGGGAAGGGGGATAAAAGAGAGTGTAAGAATTATAGGGGAATAAGTTTACTGAGTATACGTACGAGGTAAAGTGTATGGCAGGGTTATTATTGAAAGAATTAGAGGTAAGACAGAGAGTAGGGTTGCAGATGAGCAAGGAGGCTTTAGAGTGGGTAGGGGATGTGTAGATCAAGTGTTTACAGTGAAGCATATATGTGAACAGTATTTAGATAAAGATAGAGAAGTTTTCATTGCATTTATGGATTTAGAAAAGGCATATGATAGAGTGGATAGGGGAGCAATGTGGCAAATGTTGCAAGTGTATGTAATAGGTAGTAAGTTACTGAAGGCTGTAAAGAGTTTTTATGAGGATAGTGAGGCTCAGGTTAGGGTGTGTAGGAGAGACGGTGACTACTTCCCGGTAAAAGTAGGTCTTAGACAGGGATGTGTAATGTCACCATGGTTGTTTAATATATTTATAGATGGGGTTGTAAAAGAAGTAAATGCTAGGGTGTTGGGGAGAGGGGTGGGATTAAATTATGGAGAATTAAATGCAAAATGGGAGTTGACACAGTTACTTTTTGTTGATGATACTGTGCTTATGGGAGATTCTAAAGAAAAGTTGCAAAGGTTAGTGGACGAGTTTGGGAGGGTGTGTAAAGGTAGAAAGTTGAAAGTGAACATTGATAAGAGTAAGGTGATGAGGGTATCAAACGATTTAAATAAAGAAAAATTGGATATCACATTGGAGAGAGGGATTATGGAAGAAGTAAATGTTTTCAGATATTTGGGAATTGGCTTGTCATTGGATGGGTTTATGAAGGATGAGGTTAACCATAGAATTGATGAAGGAAAAAAGGTGAGTGGTGTGTTGAGGTATCTGTGGAGACAAAAAACGTTATCCATGGAGGCAAAGAAGGGAATGTACGAAAGTATAGTGGTACCAACACTTATATGGGTGTGAAGCATGGGTTGCAAATGCTGCAGCGAGGAGGAGGAGGCTGGAGGCAGTGGAGATGTCTTGTCTAAGGGCAATGTGTGGTGTAAATATTATGCAGAAAATTTGGAATGTGGAAATTAGGAGAAGTTCTGAATGTGGAAATTAGGAGGTGTGGAGTTACTAAAAGTATGTCAGAGGGCTGAAGAGGGGTTGTTGAGGTGGTTTGGTCATTTAGAGAGAATGGATCAAAGTAGAATGACTTGGAGAACGTATAAATCTGTAGGGGAAGGAAGGTGGGGTAGGGGTCGTCCTAGAAAAAAGTTGGAGGGAGGGGGTAAAGGAGGTTTTGTGGGTGAGGGGCTTGGACTTCCAGCAAGCATGTGTGAGCATGTTACATAAGAGTGAATGGAGATGAATGGTTTTTGGGACCTGATGAGCTGTTGGAGTGTGAGCAGGGTAACATTTTGTGAAGGGATTCAGGGAAACCAGTTAATTGATTTAGTTGGATTTGAGTCCTGGAAATGGGAAGTACAATGCCTGCACTTTAAAGGAAGGGTCTGGGATAGTGACAGCTGGGAGGGACTATTCTCAGCTATTCTCATTCTGAGCACCTCTGTAAAGACAGTGATTATGTATGAGTGTGGTGAAAGTGTTGAATGATGATGAAAGTATTTTCTTTTTGGGGATTTTCTTTCTTTTTGGGTCACCCTTCCTCGGTGGGAGACGGCCGACTTGTTAAAAAAAAAAATATACAGAGAAAGTGAAAAATCCTGTATTGGATGTGCATTATGTAGACTTGATATAAATGATTTTTTTTAACATGTCAGCCGTCTCCCACCGAGGCAGGTGACCCAAAAAAGAAATAAACACTTTCACCATTATTCACACACAATCATTGTCTTTGCAGAGGCACCCAGATATAACAGTTTAGACATCACTCCAAACAGCCAATGTCCCAAACCCCTCCTTTAAAGTGGAGGCATTGTACTTTTCACCTCCAGGACTCAAGTCCGGATAACCAGTTTCCCTGAATCCCTTTACAAAATAATAATCTGCTCACATTCCAACAGCTTATCAAGTCCCAAAAACCATTCGTCTCCATTCACTCCTATCTAACACGCTCACACATGCCTGCTGTATGTCCAAACCCCTTGCACACAAACCTCTTTCACCCCTTCCCTCCATCCTTTTCTAGGATGACCCTGACCCCTCATTCCACTACAGATTTATGCACCCTTCAAGTCATCCTGTGACCAAACCACCTCAGGTCTCTGAATAATATATTATAGCTAAATTTAAATCAAAAGACCTGCAAAAACCCCTCACAGTGATAAACATCTGCAGACTACCACAGTCAAACATTCACCATTTTAGTGAAAAATTAGGAAACCTGATAACTGATGCACACATGAACAAAGACCATTTGCTGCTCACAGGAGATTTCAACATAAATCTCCTACATGACCAGGACCCACAGGTAACATAATTCACAAACACTATGAGCAACTGTTTGTTACTGCCAACAATATCAAAACCTACAAGAATCTCTGAGACTAGTATCTCATTATTAGACCACATCTGGACTAACACTATATCCCCTCTAAAATCAGGAATAATCACAGACAACACCACAGACCACTACCCTACCTTTCTCATAACCAACCTAGATAATTTGCCCCAAGATATTTCAAAAGTTACCTTCAGATTACATAACGAGTCAGCTGTTAATAACTTTATAACAGCAATGATTAACATCGACTGGAATAACGAGTTAGAAACATATCCAGGTACTAATGAATGCATCAATAATTTCCTAAAAAAAAAAACCATCACCTCTATAACAAACATTGCCCTAAAAAAACTAAACAGATCACAGCTTAGAGACTCAGCAATCCCTGGCTAACACCCAGCATCCTTAAATCCATTAACAAAAGGCACCAATATGAAAAACAATACAGAAGGGGTCTAATAACTAGAGAACAATCCAAACGCTACTCGTCAATCCTTACCAGCCTGATAAGGAGGTCAAAAAAATTGTATTATGAGAACAGACTACATAACATAAAAGGTGATATGAAAAAGACCTGGCACACCCTAGCTGCAATTCTAGGAAATGAAAAGATATCCAAAAACAATACCATCAAATTATTAAAAACAGATGAACCCCTACTCTCACCAACTGAGACAGCAAACGGAGTTAATGTTTTCTTCTCCACCATAGGAAAGAATCTAGCGAGTAAAATCCCAAGCTCAAACACCCGTCCAACAGACTACCTTACCAACACCTACCCAGATTCACTATTCCTAGCTCCTACCAACCCGATAGAAGTCTCGCTCATAATCAACACCCTTAAAAACAAGACAGGAGACATAAACAGCTTACCACCTTTTATGTACAAAAAAGCTTCACAGGTACTGTCACCAATTATTGCAACACTTTAATAAAGCCATTGAAACCTCTACCTTCCCAGCAATTCTTAAAATAGCAAGGGTCACCCCGATACACAGAGGAGGTGATCAAACAGACTTGAATAATTATAGACCCAGACTTGAATAATTATAGACCAATATCTAATTTACCACTGCTTTCTAAAATCTTTGAAAAAATTAATTCATAGACAGATCTATTCCTACCTCGTCTCACACAACGTACTAAACCCCTGTCAGTTTGGATTCAGGACCAACAAGAGCACAAATGATGCCATTATACACATGCTAGAGTTAATATACACCGCACTTAAGAAGAAAGAAGTCCCACTAGGAATCTTCATTGACCTACGCAAAGCTTTTGATACAGTCGACCATGATTTACTGCTCACAGAATTAGCACACTATGGTATTAGAGGTCACTCGCTCAACTACCTAAAGTCATACCTTAGTAACAGAAGCCAATACATGTACACAAATGGCGTGACCTCTTCCACACAACAAATTACAGTCGGAGTCCCTCAAAGAAGTGGCCTGGGTCCACTCCTATTCCTCATTTACATCAATGACCTACCGAATGCATCACAACTACTCAAATCCATATTTGCAGATGACACAACGTATGTCTTCTCTCTCACAAATCCAGTCATACTGGTCAACACCGTCAATGCCGAATTACAGAAAATATCAACATGGATGACGACTAATACGCTTACTCTCAATACAGACAAGACCTACTTTATACAGTTTGGAAACAGAGCCACAAATGTTCCACTTAACATAACGCAAAATGGTTCACCCTTCACAAGACTCAGAGGGAAAATTCCTAGGAATCCACATTGACAGTAGCCTAAAATTCCAAACACACACACAACAAATTTCCAAGAAAATCTCAAAGACAGTAGGCATAATATCAAAGATATGCTACTATGTGCCTCAATCAGCTCTCCTTACACTATATCACTCACTCATCTACCCTTATCTCACCTATGGAATCTGTGCATGGGGATCAACAACAGTAAATCACCTTAGACCATTCATAACCCAGCAAAAGGCTGCAGTCAGAATGATAACATATTCCCACTCTAGACAGCATACTCCGCCAATATTCAAAAGCCTAAAACTACTCACCATAAAGAACATTCACACTTATTCTTGTGCCTACTACATATATAGAACTCTACACTCTAATATAAACCCACCGCTCAAAATTCTCCTCGCCAACTTTAATAGGACCCATGACCACAACACAAGGCACAGATCACTTTTTGATATACCCCGTGTCCATATCGACCTATGTAAAAATTCTTATGCACATAAAGGGCCCCAGAATCTGGAATTCATTACCAGTAAATACTAAAAGAACCTTGTCTGAAAATCATTTTAAGACTTCTCAAAAACCACCTACTCACCCTTAACTAAATACTCGTACTCAAAAAATACTCAATGTTATTTTCCTATAAGATAATTTCCATTTTTACTATTATGTTCTATTATATTACTTTAAAAAATGCTCAATGTTATTTTCCTATAAGATAATTTCAACTTTTACCATTATATTACTATTATATTACCACCTAATCACCCTAAAGTAAATACGCATTCTGTAAATTACTTTTAAAAATGCTAAATGTTATTTTCCTTAAGATAATTTCAATTTTTACTATTAACTACCTTCCTACTAAACACTTGTTACAATGTAGTATCACCATAATGTAATTTGAACATTGTAATATCATATTGTAATCTGAACAATATTTAAACAAGTCAAACTCAATCAATTTCTCCAATATTATGTACATAGTCTATAAGCTGCCCTCAATGCCATGGCATGTCAGTGGCTCTCCTGACATGCCATGCCATGTAAACTTCTATGTAAAATTGCGAAGAAATAAAATTTGTATTTGTATAATAATACTCCTAATTTCCACACTCTGAATTTTCTGCATAATATTTACACACATTGCCCTTTGACACGACATCTCCACTGCCTCCAGCCTCCTCCTCGCTGCAGCATTTACAACCCATGTTTCACACCCATACAAGTGTTAGTACCACTATACTCATACATTCCCTTCTTTGCCTCCATGGGTAACGTTCTTTAGTCTTCACAGATACCTCAATGCACCACTCATCCTTTTTCCTTTATCATTTCTATGGTTTACCTTGTTCTTCATAAACCTATCTGCTGACAAGTCTAATCCCAAATATCTGAATACATTCACTTCTTCTATACTCCCTCCCTCCAATGTGATATCCTTACCTAACTCATTTGGTTCCCTCATCACCTTACTCTTATTTATTTTCACATTCTACTTTCTTCCTTTACACACCTCCCTAACTTGTCCACCAACCTTTGCATCTTCTCTTTAGAATCTTCCAAAAGCACAGTATCATCAGGAACAAGTAACCGTGTCAACTCCCATTTTGTATTTGATTTCCCATAATTTAATCCCACCCCTCTCCCCAACACCACTTCTTTTACTACCTCATCTATAAATATGTTAAACAACCATGGTGACACAACACATCCCACTCTACGGCCTACTTTTCCTGGTAAGTAATCTCCCTCTCTCCTACACACCTGAGCCTCGCTATCTTCATAAAAAATCGTTACAGGATTTAGTAACTTACTACCTATTCCATACACTTGCAACATTTGCCACATTGCTCCTCTGTCCCCCCTATCATATACCTTTCCTAAATCCATATATGCAGTGAAAACTTCCCCAACTTTAACTAAATATTGTTAACTTGTATGCTTCAATGTAAACACTTCCCCTACCCATTCTAAAACCTTGTTTGTCTGCAATCCTACTTTTCTGTCTTTGCTCTAATTCTTTCAATAATAACTTTACCATACACTTTACCTGGTATACTCAGTAAACTTATTACCCTATATTTTTTATATTCTCCTTTGTCTCCCTTTCCTTTACATAAAGGAACTATACACATTGTCCACCAATTCCTAGATACCTTCCCCTCTTTCATACATTTATTGAACAAAAGTACCAACCACTCCAAAACAATATCCCCACCTGCTTATAACATTTCTGTCATGATCCCATCAGTTCTAGCTGCTACTTTATACCCTTTCATTCTACCCAATATCTCATGCACCTCCCTCACACTCACATCTGGCTCCTCATCTCTTCTAAAGGATGTTATACCTCCCTGGTCAATGCGTAAAATTATTGACTCCCTTTCTTCATCAACGTATAACAGTGCCTCAAAATATTCCCACCATCTTCCCAATACATGTACCTCCAACTCCCCATCTGCTAACTGTCAAATCCATTTGTTCCCTAGGCTTTCTTAACCATTTCATCTCCCAATTTTTTTCTTATTTTCAGCAAAATTTTTTGACAGCACCACACCCACTATCATTTGCTCTCCTTTTGCACTCTCTTCACCTCTCTTTTACTCTCCATATACTCTACCCTTCTTGTATCACTTCTGCTGTGTAAAAACCTCTCGTAAGTGACCTTTTTCTCTTTTATCACACCCTTTACCTCATCATTCCACCAATCACTCCTTTTTTCCTTCCACACCCACCCTCCTATAGCCACAAATTTCTATCCCGCATTCTAACAGGTTCATTTTTAAAACTATCCCACCCCTCTTCAACCACCACACAACCTATACTCTCACTAGCCCACCTTTCTCCCAATAGTTAATGTGTATGTAATACAAGTTGAACAATTCTGTATTATTTTAATACATGTGCAGTAGATATATAGATACAGTGGAACCCCGAGTTTCGGCCGTAATCCGTTCCAGGAGCTAGGCCTAAACTTAAAGCGGCCGAAAGTCGAAGCAATATTACCATAAGAAATACGCCTGTATAACCCCTGTGGTTTAGCGCTTCTATTTGATTGTAACCATAAGAAATAATGTAAATACAATTAATCCATTCCACTCAAAAAATTTCACAAAAAAATAATTTTTTTTAAAGAATAAATACTATAGTTTTACATATACATAGAAAACAATGAAAAATAAATAAAAAACACTAATTTTAATGGATAAAGGAAGATTTAAATCAATTTTACCTTTATTGAAAGACTCTTGTTGGCATATGAGAGAGGCAGGAGAGTTTGTTTGGAGGCAGGACAAGAAAGTCCTTCAATATGACACTAATATCAACTCTACCCAGGGAGGTACTACCGTCCTGCCAGGTGACTGTGAAACAGAAACCTGAAACTGTTTTACATGATGGTAGGATTGCTGGTGTCTTTTTTCTGTCTCATAAACACACTGGATAACAGGTATATCTAGCTACTTCTACTTACATGTAGGTTACACTACACAGGCATGCACATGCATATATATACATACACACATCTATGTTTTTCTTCTTTTTCTTAACCCTTTCGGGGTTATGGTCGTACAAGTACGTTTTACGCACTGTGGTTATTGACGTACTAATACTCCTAAATTCTAGCGCCCTCAAATCAAGGAGAAACAGGCTGTTAGGCCTAGATGTGATAGAATGGGTCTGTGCAGTCAGTGTGCGCAGTACGTATAAAAAAATTCCTGCACCACACAGTGCATAATGAGGAAAAAAAAAACTGACCGTGTTTTTGGTTTAAAACAGCGACTTTGCAGTCTATTTTCGTATGGTATTTATGCTTGTATTCTCGTTTTCGTAGTCTCATTTTATAGAATAGATGATTTATTACAGAAATAGAGATAATTTTGACTGGTTTCACGATGACAAGTACCTTGAAACTGAGCGCAAAGTAGCGAAAATGTTCGATTTTGGCCGATGTTCAGGAGTAAACAAATCACACCATGCGTCCAATACACATCAACTGGAGAGTCTAATATTCTTGTACAAGTGCGCTGATATTATTTATACCATTTTTACAGTGATGCAGTTGTATACATAACAGTAAATCTTCTATTTTTTGTGAGAATAAAAATTCAAAATGGAAAGCAAAAGTAATATAAGAGGGGCCTGGAGACGTGACTAATGAACAGAGAAGATGTTATTTTAGTGCCAGGAATGTCTGCCTTGTTTATTCTGGACCCTATTTTGAAATTGGCATCGTTTGAAATTTGTGTGAAATTGGCCAAATTGCCATTTTCTGACCACTATTTTGGGTAGATGAAATTGGTAAATAGGCAGTTTCTTGTAGTCAATCGATAGAAGAAATGGAGTTCTAGCGAAATAGCTATAATTTTAGTAGACTGAAACATTGGAATTTGCCGAAAATAGGGCTCAAAGTGGGCGAAATCGCCGATGCGTAAATATCATTGCTACCGCTAACTTCGCGAAAGAATAATTCCGTTAGTTTTTGATCAAATTTCATAATTTTTGTGGCGTTATGATCGGAAAAAGATTCTCTATCATTCCATAAGAAAAAATAATTTTTTTTTTAAATTCGTGGACCCTGAGAATGAGTTTCAGAGAGACCCCTTGGACCCCCAAAGGGTTAATAGCTCTTGGTCTTCTTTATTTCCTCTATTGTCCAAGAGGAAGTGGAAAAGAATTCTTCCTCCGTAAGCTATGCGTGTCGTATAAGGCGACTAAAATGCCGGGAGCAATGGGCTAGTAACCCCTTCTCCTGTACACACTTACTAAAAAAACGAATAAGAAAAGCTTTATAAAACTGGGATGTTTGAATGTGCGTGGATGTAGTGCGGATGATAAGAAAGAGATGATTGCTGATGTTATGAATGAAAAGAAGTTGGATGTCCTGGCCCTAAGCGAAACAAAGCTGAAGGGGGTAGGCGAGTTTCAGTGGGGAGAAATAAATGGGATTAAGTCAGGAGTATCTGAGAGAGTTAGAGCTAAGGAAGGGGTAGCAATAATGTTGAAGGACCAGTTATGGAAGGAGAAGAGGGAATATAAATGTGTAAATTCAAGGATTATGTGGATTAAAATAAGGGTCGGATGCGAAAAGTGGGTTATAATAAGCGTGTATGCACCTGGAGAAGAGAGGAGTGTAGAGGAGAGAGAGAGATTTTGGGAGATGTTAAGCGAATGTATAGGAACTTTTGAACCAAGTGAGAGAGTAATTGTAGTAGGGGACCTAATTGCCAAAGTAGGAGGGACATGTAGAGAGGGTGTGGTAGGTAAGTTTGGGGTGCCAGGTGTAAATGAAAATGGGAACCCTTTGATTGAACTTTGTATAGGAAGGGGTTTAGTTATAGGTAATACATATTTTAAGAAAAAGAGGATAAATAAGTATACAAGATATGATGTAGGGCGTAATGACAGTAGTTTGTTGGACTATGTCTTGGTAGATAAAAGACTGTTGAGTAGACTTAAGGATGTACATGTTTATAGAGGGGCCACAGATATATCAGATCACTTTTTAGTTGTAGCTAAAGTGGGAGTAAAAGGTAGATGGGATACAAGGAAAATAGAAGCAGTAAGAGAGAGGTGAAGGTTTATAAACTAAAAGAGGAGGCAGTTAGGGTAAGATATAAACAACTATTGGAGGATAGATGGGCTAGTGAGAGTGTAGGCAATGGGGTCGAAGATGTATGGAGTAGGTTAAAGAATGTAGTGTTAGTGTGTTCAGCAGAAGTTTGTGGTTACAGGAAAGTGGGTGCGGGAGGGAAGAAGAGCGATTGGTGGAATGATGATGTAAAGAGAGTAGTAAGGGAGAAAAAGTTAGCATATGAGAGGTTTTTACAAAGTAGAAGTGATACAAGGAGGGAAGAGTATATGAAGAAAAAAAGAGAGGTTAAGAGAGTGATCAAGCAATGTAAAAAGAGAGCAAATGAGAGAGTGGGTGAATGTTATCAACAAATTTTGTTGAAAATAAGAAAAAGTTTTGGAGTGAGATTAATAAGTTGAGGAAGCCTAGGGAACAAATGGATTTGACAGTTAAAAATAGGAGAGGAGAGTTATTAACCCTTTGGGGGTCGACAGGCCTTCTCAGGAAAGTGTTCCTGGGGTCGAAAATTTTTTGGAAAAAAAAAAATTATTATTTTCTTATGAAATGATAGAGAATCTTTTTCCGATCTTAACGCCACCAAAATTATGAAATTTGATCGAAAGCTAACGGAATTATGCTTTCGCGAAGTTAGCGGTAGCCATGACACTTACGCATCGGCGATTTTGCCCACTTTGAGCCCTATTTTCGACAAATTCCAATGTTTCGGTCTCCTAAAATTATAGCTATTTCGCTAGAACTCCATTTCTTCTATCGATTGAGTACTAGAAACCGCCTATTTACCTATTTCATCTACCCAAAATAGTGGTCAGAAAATGGCAATTTTCCAATTTCACACAAATTTCAAACGATGCCAATTTCAAAATAGGGTCCAGAGTAAACAAGGCAGACATTCCTGGCACTAAAATAACATGTTCTCTGTTCATTAGTCACGTCTCCAGGCCTCTGTTCCATTACTTTTGCTTTTCATTTTGAATTTTTATTCTAACAAAAAATAGAAGATTTACTGTTATGTATACAACTGCATCATTGTAAAAATGGTATAAATAATATCAGAGCACTTGTGCATGAATATAAGACTCGCCAGTTGATGTGTATTGGAGGCATGGTGTGATTTGTTTACTCTTGAACATCGTCAAAAATCGAACATTTTAGCTACTTTGAGCTCAATTTCAAGGTACTTGTCATTGTCATACCAATCAAAATCATCTTTATTTCTGTAATATATCTTTCATTCTATCAAACGAGACCAAGAAAACGAGAATACATCAATAAAAACCATACGAAAATCGACTGCAAAATCGCTGTTTTAATCGAAAAAAACGGTCAGTTTTTTTTCTCTCATTATACAGTGTGTAGTGCAGGATTTTTTTTATACTGCGCACACTGACCACACAGACCCATTCTTTCATATGTATGCCTACCAGACGTTTTCTGCTTAAATTGAGGCCACTAGAATTTGGGCGTACTAGTACGGCACCAACCCCTGCTCGTAAAACGTACTAGTACGGCACCGACCCCCAAAGGGTTAAATGGAGAGTTAGAGGTATCAGGAAGATGGAGGGAATATTTTGAGGAGTTGTTAAATGTTGATAAAGACAGGGAAGCTGTGATTTCGTGTATAGGGCAAGGAGGAATAACATCTTGTAGGAGTGTGGAAGAGCCAGTTGTGAGTGTGGGGGAAGTTCGTGAGGCAGTGGGTAGAATGAAAGGGGGTAAGGCAGCCGGGATTGATGGGATAAAGGTAGAAATGTTAAAAGCAGGCGGAGATATAGTTTTGGAGTGGTTAGTGCTATTATTTAATACATGTATGGAAGAGGGTAAGGTACCTAGGGACTGGCAGAGAGCGTGTATTGTTCCTTTGTATAAAGGCAAAGGGGACAAAAGAGAGTGCAAAAATTATAGGGGAATAAGTAAAGTGTATGGTAGTTATTATTGAAAGAATTAAGAGTAAGACGGAGAGCAGAATAGCAGATGAACAAGGTGGCTTTAGGAAAGTTAGAGGGTGTGTAGACCACGTGTTTGAAGTAAAACATATAGGTGAACAGTATTTGGATAAGGGTAAAGAAGTTTGTGGCATTTATGGATCTGCAAAAGTCGTATGATAGGGTGGATAGGGGGGCAATGTGGCAGATGTTGCAGGTGTATGGAATAGGAGGTAGGTTACTGAAAGCAGTGAAAAGTTTTTATGAGGATAGTGAGGCTCAAGTTAGAGTGTGTAGGAGGGAAGGGGACTATTTCCCAGTAAAAGTGGGCCTTAGACAAGGATGTGTGATGTCACCGTGGTTGTTCAATATATTTATAGATGGGGTTGTAAGAGAAGTGAAAGCGAGGGTCTTGGCAAGAGGTGTGGGGTTAAAAGACAAAGAATCAAATACAAAGTGGGAGTTGTCACAGTTGCTTTTTGCTGATGACACTGTGCTTTTGGGAGATTCTGAAGAGAAGTTGCAGAGGTTGGTGGATGAATTTGGTAAGGTATGTAAAAGAAGAAAATTGAAAGTGAATATAGGAAAGAGTAAGGTGGTGATGATGACAAAAAGATTAGGTGACGAAAGATTGGATATCAGATTGGAGGGAGAAAGTATGGAGGAGGTGAATGTATTCAGATATTTGGGAGTGGACATGTCAGCAGATGGGTCTATGAAGGATGAGGTGAACCATAGAATTGATGAGGGGAAAAGGGTGAGTGGTGCACTTCGGAGTTTGTGGAGACAAAGAACTTTGTCCATGGAAGTAAAGAGGGGAATGTATGAGAGTATACTTATACCAACACTCTTATATGGGTGTGAAGCATGGGTGATGAATGTCGCAACGAGGAGAAGGCTGGAGGCAGTGGAGATGTCATGTCTGAGGTCAATGTGTGGTGTAAATATAATGCAGAGAATTCGGAGTTTGGAAATTAGGAGGAGGGGCGGGATTACCAAAACTATTATCCAGAGGGCTGAGGAGGGGTGTTTGAGGTGGTTTGGACATGTAGAGAGAATGGAATGAAATAGAATGACCTTGAGAGTGTATAAATCTGTAGTGGAGGGAAGGCGGGGTAGGGGTCGCCCTAGGAAAGGTTGGAGGAAGGGGGTAAAAGAGGTTTTGGGTGCGAGGGGCTTGGGTTTCCAGCAAGCATGTGTGTGCGTATTTGATAGGAGTGAATGGAGACAAATGGTTTTTAATACTTGACGTGCTGTTGGAGTGTGAGCAAGGTAACATTTATGAGGGGATTCAGGGAAACCGGCAGGCCGGACTTGAGTCCTGGAGATGGGAAGTACAGTGTCTGCACTCTGAAGGAGGGGTGTTAATGTTGCAGTTTTATAACTGTAGTGTAAAGCACCGCTCTGGCAAGACAGTGATGGAGTGAATGATGATGAGTTTTTCTTTTTCGGGCCAACCTGCCTTGGTGGGAATCGGCCGATGTGTTAATAAAAAAAAATAAACTCTACGCCTTATTTATCTAGCACAGTTCATCTAATATGACATAAACAATATTAATAACAGAAACATGATATACAGTGGACCCCCGGAGTTCGTCATTAATTTGTTCCAGAATGCTGCTCAAGTGCCGTTACCGCACGAATTTGTTCTCATAAGGAATAATGTAAATTAGATTAGTCCTTTTAGACCCCCAAAAATACACTCACAAAAGCACTTACAAAAATACTCTTACATAATTGTTCGAGTTTGGAGCAGTACGAACTCCGGGGGTCCACTGTATACGTACTCTAGAATGAATAAAATGTCATATGTCTCTCTCTTTAACCGACTGTGTTGCTGTGTTGTTTGTTGTTGGGTGCATAAGGGCCACTGAAAGATAAGCCTTACATAGTGATGGCCGCCAGAGATGGCGGTGTTGTCATTCGCGCTATATAACTCCAACAACATTGGAGGAGTCAATTTCGTGCTGTCCTTTTCCTATCGATTAATCGCTTAACTTACTTGCTACACTGTTAATGCTACACTTTATCGCTGGCTGGTGCTATAGCCTTTATTGACTCGTGCTGCTTTAGTATCGTACATATTGTAGAATCACTGAAGAAGGCACATTCTCCCCTCTCTCTTCCTCCTCCACTTTGGTATTTTGCTACAATTTATTTCTTCAATTCTATCGTGTTTGTCACTTTCTTTACCAGAGGGCTGCCACTATGAAATTTCTTTGGGCCCATGGTGGCTTAATTTCACAGTCACAGTCAATAAACAAGCACTAAACACAGTAAATTTATTGTGAAATGTTTGGATGAGCATGTAGGGTAATGTTCACTCAAGAATAAACAAAGCTAGACTGGCTCACGACGCCTGCGCGGGAGGCGGACAAGTCTGGTACGCCAGCTGAACTCAAGGCAACGGCCGAAAGTCGGGACAAAATTAGGCTGAAAAAAGCAACCGAAACTCGAGGCGGCCGATACTCGGTTTGGCCGAAACTCAGGGTTCCACTGTATCGTAGCAATTTTTTTTGTGCCAATATAGACAGTGTAAAAGTTACCTAATGCATGAGAAAGCAACAGTTGAATATTTGTAAATTTTAGAGATAAAAATTAAGTAAAAATAGAGAATAAATACTTAAGAAATTCTAAAAATATATTTAATTAGTATTACATACTGTAATTTAATTTTGCATTTTCAGGAATCTTATTGTGATGTCACTATTGCCTGCGACGGAAAGTTCTACCCTGTTCACAAGCTGGTTTTATCAACGTGCAGTGAATATTTCGAACAGATGTTCGAAAGGACAAACTGCAAACACCCAGTTATAGTGCTTAAAGACATTAGACATGAGGAATTAGAGGCTCTTCTAAATTACATGTATGTAGGTGAAGTAAATGTTCTTCAGAATGAATTGGCTGGCCTAATAAAGGCAGCAGAATGCCTAATGATAAAAGGCCTTGCAGTACCTGATGAAGCTCCTAAAGAGTATAAAGAAAAAAGAAGTTCGTGTGTCAGAGAAGATAGTCCCATAGCAAAGAGAAGAAAGAGAGATGAGGAACCAAGACCGTTACCCTCTCAAAACCTACATAGAGAAAACAGAGAGCCTAACACAGTTAGCTCAAATCAATCCCAAAGACAATTAACGAGTGCCTCTATACCAACTCCTTCCCCTGCTGCATCCAGAACTACTGCCGTACCCATTTCTCCTTCTCCGTCTGTTGGAAGTGCCTCTGAATCCATGTCAGAGGATTGTAGTCAAGGCCATAGTGAAGGCAATGAACTCTCCAATCTTCCCAATGCACAGGATACAAAGCATAGGGGCAGTGAGCAGACATCTAGTCAATCACAGCAGGCTGTACCTGAGGCGAGTTTTTTCTTAGTTATTGTACATTTAATGTTATTATTGTATCATTTTGATATACTGATGTTATAGAGAAGTACAAAATGTTTATGTAAAGGTATTCCTTTGTGTTTCTCTGAATTGCCTAATTCTGATTTTTACTGAATTTTGTATTTTACTCTTGCACTCTTTAACCTTTTCAGGGCCAAGACCCCTGATCTCAAACTCTTTCTCAGGGTTGAATTTAAAAACAATTTTTTTTTTCATGTGAAGTTGTAGAGAATCTTTTTCTGAAGGTAATGAAACCAAAAGTACGAAATTTGATGGAAAACTTATGGAATTACGCTCTCAGAAATTTAGTGATCTCTGCAATATTTACGCATCGGCGATTTTGCCCTCTTTGAGCCCTATTTTCGGCCAATTCCATTGTTCCAGTCGACCAAACTCATAGCTAATATGCTAGTATTCCATCTATTCTATCGATTGATACAAGAAACTGCCCCTTTACCTATTTAACTACCCAATAAAGTGATCAGATATTGGTAATTTGGCCAGTTTCACACAAAATAAAAAATTGCCAATTTAAAAATAGGGTCCAGAATAAACAATATAAATATTCCTGGTACTTGAAAACATTTCCTATGTTCATAAGTTTCATCCCCTGGCCTTTCCTATATTAGGCTTGCTTTCCATTGTTTAGTTTTTATTCACACAAAAAAATAATTTACTTTTATGCAAACTTTTGCATTATTTTAATAATTGTATGAATAATGTTGGCACATTTGTGAACATGTATTAGACCAACCAGTTGGACGCATATTGGATAAGTGATGTAATTTCTGTACTCTGGAATGTTGGCAAAAATTGAACATTTCCTCTACTTTGAGCTCAATTGCAAACTACTTTCCATCCTGAAACCAATCAGAATCATCTCTATTTCTGTAATATATCTTCCAATCTATCAAATGAGACCAAGAAACCGAGAATATAACCATAAAAACCATACGAAAATGCACCACAAAGTCGCTGCTTTTAATGCAAAAAAAGTCAGTTTTTTCTTCCTATTATGTACTGTGTGCTGCAGGAACTTTTTAATATGGTGCACACTTGCCACATTGACCCATTCTCTCATATCTAGGCCCAGATTTACTTCTCACAGCTTAATTGAGTGAGCTGAGCTCATCATGTAGAATAACAGGACTGACCTGTGCTTTGAAGCCGTAGTACACCGGGACCTCCCCTGAAAGGGGTAGTTCTATGGATTTTGAAGCCAGGGTCCACGCCGTAGTACTACGTCATGAGCTCAGCTCATTCAGATAATCTGTGAGCTGTAAATTTGGGCCCAGACATAAGAGAATGCATCTGTGTGGTAAGTGTGCACCATATAAAACAAATCCTGCGGCACGCAGTGCATAATGAGAAAAAACTGCGAGTGTTTTTGGATTAAAACAGCAACTGCAGTGTATTTCGTATGCTTTTTACTGTTGTATTCGCGGTTTCTTGGTCTCTTGTTAGAATGGAAGATATATTACAGAAATAGTACTGAAAATAGCTTGAAATTGAGCTCAAAGTAGTGGAAATGTTTGATTTTTGTTCAAGAGTAAACAGATAACATCACGCGTCCAATACACTTCAACTGGTGGGTCTAATATACGTTCACGAATGCACTGATATTATTTATACAATTATTACAATACAGCCTCTCCTCACTTAGCGATGTACACGTTTACCGACGACTCTGAGTTACGACAGGCTCTGACCAGTTTGCTTACCTAAATAATGTATATTAGAGCTGATTTCCTCTATTCTGTTTATTACAATATGCAGTAAACTACTGTATAAACATTTAAAAATATACCAGAAATGTTATAAATGGTGCAAAGGTGATTAAAACAATATCAAAGATGGTTGACACCAACCCACTACCATTATAGTACGTACTGTATATTGTTTTTGTAACTGTTAAGTCTCAGACTGGTTCCTCGTTGTTTGTGAATATTAAATCCAGGGTATTTTAATTTCAAGTGGGATCAATTATCTGTTGGTTCAATGAGTACTTTTCACAAAGCCTAATCAGTTCCCTGGTATGTGCCTGTTGAGCCACGCTGCTTCCCGGAGATATTTCTGGTATAACATTATATTGGGCCATCTCCCATTTTACTTATACAAAAATGTTGCCAGATTTTAAGCTATTTTTCTGTAAGCATGCAAATTAAAATAAAATTATCAAGTTGGAGTTTCATTTTTATTTTATTTTTTCTTTCTAATATACGTATTTAATTCACCATTTGGCATCGTTACAAAGTGGGCGGAGCAATAGCAGAGGGAGAAGCCAGCAGTGTCTCAGTAACTCATGATGTGCCCATATAAAATATTGTATAATGATACTATTACTATCAATAAAGGTTATATACCTATCATATTTATTCCAGAATAATACTAGGTATAACATAAATAACGTAGAAGCATGAAAAGATGCCCAAATTAATAAAAACTGACATTATATAGAGGTATTGAAGGGTAGAGGGTGGGAAGAGATAAAAAAAAAAAAAAAAGAGACCGTGACCATTACAGAAAATGTAACGTGCTATGCGCCTGAAGGGTAACTATAGATCACTCTTATTCTATGCAAAGACTGAAAAAAGCGTGGTTTTCTCGAAAAATTTTTCCCAAGTAATCGGCTATGCACGCATTTCCTGGAATATCTTGGAAGTAAGTCATTGACCTATTTCATGTTGTATTACCATTATAAATACATATATAAAGTAATAAATTTATAATTAAACATTTAACCCTTTCAGGGTCCAAGGGGGGTCTCCGAAACTCGTTCTCAGGGTCCAAGAATTTTATAAAAATAAAAAAATTATTTTTTCTTATGAAATGATAGAGAACCTTTTTCCGATCATAACGCCACAAAAATTATGAAATTTGATCGAAAACTAACGGAATTATGCTTTCGCGAAGTTAGCGGCAGCCATGACACTTACTCATCGGCGATTTCGCCCACTTTGAGCCCTATTTTCGGCAAATTCCAATGTTTCAGACAACTAAAATTAGAGCTATTTCGCTAGAACTCCATTTCTTCTATCGATTGAATACAAGAAACCGCCTATTTACCTATTACAACTACCCAAAATAGTGGTCAGAAAATGGCAATTTGGCCAATTTCACACAAATTTCAAACGATGCCAATTTCAAAATAGGGTCCAGAATAAACAAGGCAGACATTCCTGGCACTAAAATAACGTCTTCTCTGTTCATTAGTCACGTTTCCAGGCCCTCTTACATTACTTTTGCTTTTCATTTTGAATTTTTATTCGCGCAAACAAATAGAAGATTTACTGTTATGTATACAACTGCATCATTGTAAAAATGGTATAAATAATATTATAGCATATGTGCATGAATATTAGACTCGCCAGTTGATGTGTATTGGATGCATGGTGTGATTTGTTTTCTTGAACATCGTCAAAAATCGAACATTTTCACTACTTTGAGCTCAATTTCAAGGTACTTGTCGTTGTCAAACCAATCAAAATCATCTCTATTTCTGTAATATATCTTCCCGTCTATCAAATGAGACCAAGAAAACGAGAATACATCAATAAATACCATACGAAAATAAACTGCAAAGTCGCTGTTTTTAACCAAAAACACGGTCAGAGTTTTATTTTCCTCATTATGCACTGTGTGGTGCAGGAATTTTTTTATACTGCGCACACTGACCGCACAGACCCATTCTATCACATCTAGGCCTAACAGCCTGTTTCTGCTTGATTTGAGGGCGCTAGAATTTAGGCGTACTTGTACGTCAATAACCCCAGGGCGTAAGCCGTACTAGTACGTCAATAACCCTGAAAGGGTTAAAATAACATTTACTTAACCTTTATTGAAGAGAGTTGCTGGCATCTGGAAGATAGGGAGGAAGACAGGGGGTAACAAGTCCCTCTCTGGGGTTACTTCCCTTCTTTGTCTTTTAACCCTTTGGGGGTCGACAGGCCTTCTCAGGAAAGTGTTCCTTGGGTCGAAATTTTTTTGGAAAAAAAAAAAAAATTTCTTATGAAATGATAGAGAAACTTTTTCCGATCATAACGCCACCAAAATTATGAAATTTGATCGAAAACTAACGGAATTATGCTTTCGCGAAGTTTGCGGTAGCCATGACACTTGCGCATCGGCGATTTTGCCCACTTTGAGCCCTATTTTCGACAAATTCCAATGATTCAGTCTCCTAAAATTATAGCTATTTCGCTAGAACTCCATTTCTTCTATCGAGTGAGTACAAGAAACCGCCTATTTACCAATTTCATCTACCCAAAATAGTGGTCAGAAAATGGCAATTTTCCAATTTCACACAAATTTCAAACGATGCCAATTTCAAAATAGGGTCCAGAGTAAACAAGGCAGACATTCCTGGCACTAAAATAACATGTTCTCTGTTCATTAGTCACGTCTCCAGGCCCCGGTTCCATTACTTTTGCTTTTCATTTTGAATTTATATTCTAACAAAAAATAGAAGATTTACTGTTATGTATACAACTGCATCATTGTAAAAATGGTATAAATAATATCAGAGCACTTGTGCATGAATATAAGACTCGCCAGTTGATGTGTATTGGAGGCATGGTGTGATTTGTTTACTCTTGAACATCATCAAAAATCGAACATTTTTGCTACTTTGAGCTCAATTTCAAGGTACTTGTCATTGTCATATCAATCAAAATCATCTCTATTTCTGTAATATATCTTCCATTCTATCAAATGAGACCAAGAAAACGAGAATACATCAATAAATACTATACGAAAATCGACTGCAAAATCGCTGTTTTAATCGAAAAAAACGGTCAGAGTTTTTTTTCTCTAATTATGCAGTGTGTACTGCAGGATTTTTTTTATACTGCGCACACTGACCACACAAACCCATTCTTTCACATGTATGCCTACCAGACGTTTTCTGCTTAAATTGAGGCCACTAGAATTTGGGCGTACTAGTACGGCACCAACCCCTGCTCGTAAAACGTACTAGTACGGCACCGACCCCCAAAGGGTTAATGCCACTAGCACCAGCTTGAGTCACTGGACCCCTGCCTCGAAAAATAACTGTCAAGAGTGCTCTGTTTCTGGCGCCTCTTAAACATTTTTCTGAAGTACAACATGGCTCTGTCACTGAACTGGTTGCAGAGATGGCTTATTTCAGCTTGCTCAGGGTGGTGTTTTTCAACAAATGTCTGCAACTTAGTCCATATAGAACACATTTCCTTAATCTCTGAAGAAGTTACTACCTCACCCTATCCATCCTCCTCTGAATAAATTTCCTTTAATGTCATCTGATGCTGTTCCTAATGAAGCTCTTTCAGCTCTTCAGTGGTTAGTTCTACCCTGTGCTCCTCCACCAACTCTTCCACATCCTCACCACTCACCTCTGACCCCAGGGACTTGCCCAATTCCATAATATCTTCCACAACAGGCACAGGGTCGTCAGGGTCAGGGTCAGCCTCAAATCCTTCAAAATCCCTCTTTTCAACACAATCCGGCCACAGTGGTCTCCAAGCAGAGTTCAAAGTCCTGGAAGTCACTCCCTGCCAAGCCTTACCTATAAGGCCTATGCAATGGAGGATATTGAAGTGATCTTTCCAGAACTCTCTTAGGGTCAACTCTGTCCGAGGTCACTTCAAAGCACTTCTGAAACACTGCTTTGGTGTAAAGTTTCTTGAAGTTAGAAATGACCTGCTGGTCCATGGGCTGGATGAGAGGAGTGGTGTTAGGAGGCAAGAACTTCGCTGTGATGAAACAGAAGTTGTCAGACAAATAGTTTTTCAAGTTGTGAGGATGAGCAGGAGCATTGTCCAGTAGCAGGAGGCACTTGAGTGGCAATTTCTTTTCCAGGAGGTATTTCTTCACACTAGGGCCAAACACTCCAGTCAACCATTCCTGTATTTGTTTTACATGATGGTAGGATTGCTGGTGTCTTTTTTCTGTCTCATAAACATGCAAGATTTCACGTATGTCTTGTTACTTCTACTTACACTTAGGTCACACTACACATTCATGTACAAGCATATGTATATACACACACCCATCTGGGTTTTCTTCTATTTTCTTACTAGTTCTTGTTCTTATTTCCTCTTATCTCCATGGGGAAGTGGAACAGAATTCTTCCTCCGTAAGCCATGCGTGTCGTAAGGGCGACTAAAATGCCGGTGCAAGGGGCTAGTAACCCCTTCTCCTGTATATATTACTAAATGTAAAAGGAGAAACTTTCGTTTTTTTCTTTTGGGCCACCCTGCTTCGGTGGGAAACGGCCGACGTGTTGAAAGAAAGAAAGATTTCTTCACACTGGGGCCAAACACTCCAGTGAGCCATTCCAGGAAAATTGCCGTCGTGACCCATGCCTTGGTGTTAGCCTTGCAAAACACACACAAATTATTCTTGTTCACATTGTGTTTCTTGAACACACTGGGATTTTCAGAGTGATATACCAGTAAAGGCTTCACTTTAAAATCCCCACTAGCGTTCCCACACAAAATGAGAGTTAGCCTGTCTTTCATAGGCTTGTGTCCTGGCAGTGCCTTTTCCTCCTGAGTAATGAAGGTCCTGTTTGGCATTTTCTTCCAAAACGGGCCTGTTTCATCACAATTAACCCTTTCAGTGTTTTTGATGTACTAGTACATGTACGTCTTACGCACCAGGGTGTTTGACGTACTAGTACGCCTAAATTCTAGCACCCTCAAATCAAGCAGAAACAGGCTGGTAGGCCAAGATGGGAGAGAATGGGTCTGTGTGGTCAGTGTGCGCAGTAGTGATGTATCGGATATTTGCATCCGCATCTGCGGAACATCCGCACAATTTCTTACATCTGTATCTGCATCTGCATCCGTATTTCACAGCAAACATATCCGTATATACATCCGCATCCGAAATCCACGGAACATCCGCACAATTTCTTACATCTGCATCCGCATTCGCATCTGTAAAATAAGTAAGAAAGACATCTGTTTACACATCCGCATACCGGATATCTAAATTTTTCACATCCAATACATCCCTAGTGCACAGTATAAAAAAATCCTGCAATACACAGTGCCTAATGAGGAAAAAAAACTCCGACCATGTTTTTGGTTTAAAACAGCGACTTTGCAGTCTATTTTCGTATGGTATTTATGGTTGTATTCTAGTTTTCTTGGTCTCATTTGATAGAATGGAAGATATATTAGAGAAATAGAGATAATTTTGATTGGTTTCTCGATGACAAGTACAGTGGACCCTCGCTATTCGAACACTCCAAAACACGCCCTTTTATGTAAGTTTATTATTGTAAGTGCTTTTATAAGTGTATTTTTGGGGGTCTGAAATGGACTAATCTAAGTTACATCATTCCTTATGGGAATAAATTCGTTTGGTAACAGCACTTGAACAGCATTCTGGAATGAGGGTGAGTTTTGGAGTGTTCGAATAGCGAGGGTCCACTGTACCTACAAATTGAGCGCAAAGTAGCAACAATGGTCGATTTTTGCCGATGTTCAAGTGTAAACAAATCACGCCACGCGTCCAATACATATCAACTGACGAATCTAATATTCTTGCACAAGTGCGCTGATATTATTTATACCGTTTTTACAATGATGCAGTTGTATACATAACAAAATCTTCTATTTTTTGTGAGAATAAAAATTCAAAATGGAAAGCAAAAGTAACGTAAGAGGGGCCTGGAGACGTGACTAATGAACAGATAAAATGTTATTTTAGTGCCAGGAATGTCTGTCTTGTTTATTCTGGACCCTATTTTGAAATTGGCATCTTTTGAAATTTGTGTGAAATTGGCAATATTGCCAATTTCTGACCACTTTATTGGGTAGTTGAAATCGGTAAATTGGTGGTTTCTTGTACTCAATCGATAGAACAAGTGGAGTTCTAGAATAATAGCTATGATTTTAGTAGACCGAGACATTGGAATTGGCCGAAAATAGGAATCAAAGTGGGTGAAATCGCTGATGCGTAAATATCGTTGATACCGCTAACTTTGCGAGAGCATAATTTGGTTAGTTTTTCACCAAATTTCATACTTTTGGTATCATGATCGGAAAAAGATGCTCCATCATTTCTTTTTCTTTTTTTTTTCGAAAATGTTTCGACCCTGAAAACGAGTTAAGAATCGGGGGTCTCGACCTGAAAGGGTTAAACACTTGTTGGGGTTCGAATTTTTCAGTTTCTACAAACCCCTTGAATTCCTGCACAAATTTTTCAGCTGCACGTTTGTCTGAGCTGGCTGCCTCACAACACTGTGTATGCCACTATGTTTCTTAAATCTCTCAAACCAGCCTTTGCTGGCTTTAAAATCACTCATGTCACCACTGGTTCCAGGCATTGTCTTGACAAGATCTACGTGCAACTGCCTTGCCTTTTCACAAATTATCGCCGTGGAAATACTATCGCGTGCTATCTGTTTTTCATTGATCCACACCCCCAACAACTTCTCAACCTCATCCACTGTTTTCGATCTATTTTTGGCAAACATGTCAACACCTTTTGCAACATTAGCTTTCTTGATTTCTTTTCTCTTTGCCAGGATAGAGGTGATAGTAGATGTGTTTTTGTTGTACATCCTGGCAAGCTCACTCACGTATGCCACTCTCATATTTTTCTACACTCTCCTTCTTCAGTACGATGGTGTTCCTCACTTTCTTTACCACAGGGGTGCCACTAGAAAGCTTCTTTGGACCCATGGTGACTTATTTCATAGTGACAATCACTAAACCAGCAATAAACACAATAAATTTTTTGTGAAATGTTTGAAAGAGCGCGCTTGGCAATGTTCTCTCAATGGTAAACAACGCTAGGCTGGCGTCCTGTGTGGCGAGGCGCGCAAGCGCAGGCAGGTGGACAGGTCTGGTACGGACCGATAGTCGAGGGAATGGCCGGTTGGCGAGGGAAACATTGACTGAAAAAAGCGCTCGAAAGTCGAAATCACCGATAGTCGGACCGACCGAAAGTCGAGGGACCACTGTAGTATACAGTGGACCCTCGGTTAACGAAAGGTCCCGTTAACGAAAGTTTCGGAAAACGTAAGCTTTTTTCGGAATCGGTTAGCGAAAAATTCCTCGGTTACCGAAAGGTATTAGACGTGTCCGCCTGCTCCGCGCAAGCGCAGGACGCCAGTGAAGCGTTGTTTACCATTGAGAGAACATTACCTAGCGCGCTCTTTCAAAGATTCACAATATATTTGGTGTCTTTTTTGGTGGTTTAGTGATTGTCACTGTGAAATAAGTCACCATGGGTCCAAAGAAGCTTCTTAGTGGCACCCCAGTGGTAGCAGGCATGCAGGGAGTGTAGCATTCATGCAGAGAGTGTAGCATTCATGCAGTGTGTGTAGCATTCATGCAGGGAGTGTAGCATTCATGCAGGGAGTGTAGCATCCATGCAGGGAGTGTAGCATCCATGCAGGGAGTGTAGCATCCATGCAGGGAGTGTAGCATTCATGCAGGGAGTGTAGCATTCATGCAGGGAGTGTAGCAGGCATGCAGGGAGTGTAGCAGGCATGCAGGGAGTGTAGCAGGCATGCAGGGAGTGTAGCATTCATGCAGGGAGTGTAGCATTCATGCAGGGAGTGTAGCAGGCATGCAGGGAGTGTAGCAGGCATGCAGGGAGTGTAGCAGGCATGCAGAGAGAGTAGCAGGCATGCAGGGAGTGTAGCAGGCATGCAGGGAGTGTAGCAGGCATGCAGGGAGTGTAGCAGGCATGCAGGGAGTGTAGCAGGCATGCAGGGAGTGTAGCAGGCATGCAGGGAGTGTAGCAGGCATGCAGGAGTGTAGCAGGCATGCAGGAGTGTAGCAGGCATGCAGGGAGTGTAGCAGGCATGCATTAAAAGAAAAGAAGGAAGTAACCCCAGAGAGGGACTTGTTACCTGAAGTCCTTTTGGAGGGATTTCCCTTCCAACCATTAACACCCTGCCCCTGTCAGCAACTCTACCTTCCAGATGCTTGCAACTCTTCAATAAAGGTAAGTAAATGTTATTGTTTTTTTTTTTGAGTGATTATTTTTTGTGGAACGAATTAATTGTATTTACATTATTTCTTATGGGAAATAAGGTTTCAGATAACGAAAGATTCAGATTAAGTAATAGCTCCTGGACCGGATTAATTTCGTTAACCGAGGGTCCACTGTATTAGAGCTGATTTCCTCTATTCTGTTTATTTCAATATACAGTACACTACTGTATAAACATTTAAAAAATACCCGAAATGTTATAAATGGTGCAAAGGTGACATTAAAACAATATCAGAGATGGTTGACACAAACTCACTACCATTATAGTGTGCTCCTCACTTAGCGATGAATTCATTTAACGACGTGATCTCAAGACTTGAATTCCATCGTTAAGTGAGGAGGGGCTGTATTAATACCCTATTTGCATGGTACTATATATGAAGGGATTCAGGGAAACCAGTTATCCAGATTTGAGTTCTGGAGGCTGGGTAGAATATACAGTGCATATTTGAGGAAGGATGGGTGGCGTGTTGCAGATTAAAGGGTCATTTAAACTGTAATATCCATACACTTCTGACAAGGCAGCTATTGAGGTAGTAATGGTGAATGTGCTAACTTTAGGTCAAATTAACTTGGTGGGAAATGGTCATTGTGCTTTATAAATAGTTAATCTTTAATTATTACAGATTAAAGAGACTTGAAGACACCAGCCATCTCCCACCAGGTCGGGTGACCAAAAAAAATGAAAGGGAAATGCATTCACTATCATTGATTCTATTGCTATCTTGGTAGAAGCATGCTAGTATCATGGCTCAGATGACCCACCAGACCTAACATCCTCTTCCCTCCTTCAGTGTATGCACTGTACTTATCACCTTTGTAACTCTAGTATGCTAACCGGTTTCCTCAGTACCTTCATATAAGTTACATTGCTCACACTCCCAGTCAGAAAAAACATTTGCCTCCATTAGTTCTGATCTAATGTACTCACACAATCCTGTTTGATGTTGAAGCCTCTAGTATTTGAATACTAGAGCCTCTTTGATTCCCTCTATCCAAACCTACCATGGATAACCCCTGGCTTTCCCTCCACCCAGATCTATCTTTCTTTCAACACGTTGGCCATTTCCCACCGAAGCGGGGTGGCCCAAAATGAAAAACAAAAGTTTCCCCTTTTACATTTAGTAATATATACAGGAGAAGGGCTTACTAGCTGCTTGCTCCCGGCATTTTAGTCGCCTCTTACGACACGCATGGCTTACGGAGGAAGAATTCTGTTCCACTTCCCCATGGAGATATATATTTTTTAATACGCTATCTGTCTCCCACTGAGGCAGGGTGACCCGAAAAAGAAACACTTATCACTGTCTTGTCAGAGGCGACGATATGACAGTTTAGATGTCCCTCCAAACAGCAGATATCCCAATTCCCATTTAGAGTGCATGCACTGTACTTTCCACCTCCAGGACTCAGTCCAGCTAACTGGTTTCCCCGATTCCCTTCACAAAATATTACCCTCCTCACACTCCAACAGCTCGTCAGGTCCCAAAAATCATTTGCCTTCACTCCTAACACGCTCACACATTTGTGCTGTATGTCCAAACCCCTTGCACACAAAACCACCTTTACTCCCTCCTTCCATCCTTTCTTAATATGACCCCTACCCTGCCTTCCCTCCACTATAGATTCATACACCTTCCAAGTCATCCTATTTTGGTCCATGCTCTCTAAATGACCACCTCAATAACTCCTCCTCAGCCCTCTGAATAATACTTTTAGTAACTCCACACCTCTTTCTAGTTTCTACACTATAAATTCTCTCCACAATACATACTCCACCCACTGCCCTTATATACATCTCCACTGCCTCCAGTGCCCTTCTCACTGCAGCATTCACAACCCATGCTTCACACCCATATAAGAGTGCTGGTACCACTGTACTCTCGTAAATTTCCTTTTTTGCCTCCATTGATTACGTTCTTTGTCTCCAAAGATACCTCAATGCACCACCTACATTGTTCACTTCATTAACCCTTTCAGGGTCCGTGCCCTAGTTCTACGTTATGAGCTCAGCTCACTCAGATAAGCTTTGAGCGGTAAATTTGGGCCTAGATATGAGAGAATACATCTATGTGGTAAGTGTGCACCACATAAAACAAATCCTGCAGCACACAGTGCATAATGAGAGAAAAAAAATGAAGCAGTAATTTTTTATTAAAACAGCGACTTTGCAGTGTTTTCTCATGTACTTTTTATAGTTGTATTTGCGATTTCTTGGTCTCATTTGATAGAATGAAAGATATATTACAGATATAGAGATGATTTTGATTGGTTTTAGTACTGGAAATGGCTTGAAACTGAGCTCAAAATAGCGGAAATGTTAAATTTTTGCCTATGTTCAAGAGTAAACAAATGACCTCGCACGTCTAATACGCGCCAGCTGGTGGGTCTAATATGCGTTCACAAATGTGGTGATATTATTTGTACATTTATTACAATGTTGCATAACAGTAAATCTTCCATTTTTTGGTTTGAATAAAAATTCATTATATGAATAAAAAATCAAAATGGAATTCATTTGTAAAGACTGAAAACGAAACTAATGAACAGAGGAAATGTTAGTTTAGTGCCAGGAATTCTTGCATTGTTTATTCTGCACCCTATTTTGAAATTGGAATATTTTGAACTTTGAGTTAAATTGGCTAAATTACCAATTTCCAATCACTTTATTTTGTAGTTGAAACAGTTGACTGGGCGATTTCTTGTGCTCAATCGATAGAATAGAAGTAATACTATTGAAATAGCAAAGAATTTGGTCGACTGGAATAATGTAATTGGCCTAAAATGGGAGTCAAAGTCGGCAAAATCGCCGATGCGTAAATATCGCTGACACATTAAAATTCGCGAGAGCATAATTTCGTCAGTTTTCAATCAAATTTCATACTTTTTGTTTTATTACCTTCAGAAAAAGATTCTCTACCATTTCATAAGAAAAAAAATAGGATTTTTTTTTTTAAATTCTTGGACACTGGTGCACCCCTTCCAAAAATGGCCTTGGACCCTGAAAGGGTTAATTCTGTGATTTACCTCTTCCTTCATATACCCATCCGCCAACACGTCCACTCCCAAATCTCTGAACACGTTCACTTCTTTCATATTTCCTCCATCCAATCTGATATTCAGTTTTTCCTTACCTAACTCTCTTGATAACCCTCATCACCTTACTCTTATCTATGTTCACTTTCAACTTCCTTTACACACACAAACTTGTCCACTAACCTTTGCAACATCTCTCTAGAATTTCCCAAAAGCACAGTATCTTCCCATTTTGTATTTGATTCTGCATATTAATCCCTCCCCCCTCTTCCAACACCCTAGCATTTACTTTTTTTTTTCCAATCCCACCTATATACAGTAGGGCCCTGCTTAACGGCGTTTCGCCTTACGGTGTTCCGCTAATACGGCTTTTTCAAATTATGACCAAAACTCGCTATACGGCTCCCCCTGTCTTTCTAATATGGCGCACCCCACATGGTTTGTTTACATTCTCCGTGAGCAAGTGTTTTAAAGTTATTGCATATTTTACTCTGATAATTATAATTATGTATACCTGTACCTAAATATACTTATACACGGTGCTGGCATGCAGGTACACATTAAAATCACTAAGATTGTCCCTCTAGTCTTAACGCCATAATAATAATAATAGTACGTAATAATAATCACTCTTGGGCACATTAAATGTCTTATTTTACGTTAATACGGACATTTTCATTAATCCATCTATGATATTTTCTTCAAAATTATATAAGAAACACGTTATATAGCATATAACGTGTTCTTCAGAATCTCCACAACTACGGTGCTGTTAACACCAACTCCAAGGCCGAGGGACTGATTACCTCATCTTTTGTACAGTGGACCCCCGAGTTTCGTAAAAACTTCACTCCTGAAGTCTGCTCAAGTGCCATTACCGAACGAATTTACTCCCTTAAGGAAAAATGTCACGTAGGTTAGTCTATTTCAGACTCCAAAAAATACTTTTCCACAAGCACTTACAATATTATACTTACATAAATGTACGATTTCCGGGGTTTACGAAACTCGGGGGTCCACTGTATATAGTTCTACTGTCTCCAAGTTATGTCCTAGAATCTGTATTGATAAAGCCACTGGATGGCGAAATGTCTACAATAAAGATACCCAGATGTCGCTCATGTGTCTAATTTTCATGAATTCTCATTACTTCTCCCTTCGTTTATGATGGCATCTAAAGTTAGTTGGTAGAAACGATTAAACTCGGTGAACAAGGTATGTCGATGATAATATTATGGCTCTAGGCCGCATTAAATATCGTATAGCTATGCAGGTAGGTGTTGCTATGTAGCCCAAGCAGGCTACATCTACTGGCTACCTACACCTGATTTCCTACAAATAAATACTACTCACCTCTCATCCTACATTAAGACTACACATATTTTAAGGTAAATAATGGGTGTACTGTATGTTTATTTTATCTCTCTGGGCTGCTTTAAATATCATATACAGTGGACCCCCCCGAATATCGTAGGCATCGGATTTCATAAATTTCGCTAATCGTAACGTTTTTTCGACCCCACACACCACAGTCAGTGTGCCATTGTTTATCAGCGAGTGACTGTCACCCCACGCGTTCATATGATACATTTCGTAATGTTCCATTCTTTATTGTGTTTGCAACTGCTAAATAAGCCACCATGGGCCCAAAGAAAGCTAGTGCCAGCCCTTTGGTAAAGAAGGTGAGAAACACGATAGAATTAAAGAAAAAGATTGTAGAAAAATACGATAGTGGTAGAGGGTGGTAGTGATAGTGGTAGAGGGTGGTAGTGATGGTGGTAGAGGGTGGTAGTAGTTGTGATGATGGTAGTGGTTGTGATGGTGGTAGAGGGTGGTAGTAGTTGTGATGGTGGTAGAGGGTGGTAGTAGTTGTGATGGTGGTAGTGGTTGTGATGGTGGTAGAGGGTGGTAGTGGGGGTGGTAGAGGGTTTTAGTGATGGTACAGGGTGGTAGTGGTTGTGAGGGTGGTAGTAATGGAGTAGGATGGAAAGATTTGTGGAGGAACATCACCCTAACAAAGCTGTTGCAAGCCGTGTTGGCAACATGTACAAAGACTATGTCTTGTCCCATGTTAGGGAAATTTTAGAGATGCAAGAAACAGAGCTCTCTGGACAGATATTTAGTGCCACTGGTGTGCAGTGACTCTCAAGCTGGTCCTAGTGGCATTAAAAAACTAAAGAAGGGAAGTAACCCCGGAAAAGGACTTGGTACTTGAAGTCTTTATGGAAGGGGATTTCCCTTCCAAACAGTAACTTCTCCATCCTCTCTCGTCCTCCCATCTTCCATACACCAACAAGAGTCTTCAATAAAGGTAAGTGTCATGTTATTATTGTTTTATTCTTCATGTCTCATTGTGTGGTCAGCGTGCGCAGTATAAAACAAATCCTGTAGCACACAATGCATTATGAGAAAAAAATACTCCGACCTTATTTTTAGTTTAAAACAGCGACTTTGCAGTCTATTTTCGTATGGTATTTATTGATGTATTCTCGTTTTCTTGGTCACATTTGATAGAATGGAAGATATATTACAGAAATAGAGAGGATTTTGATTGGTTTTACGATGACAAGTACAGTGGACCCCCGGCTAACGAACACCCCGGAAATCGTACAATTATGTAAGTATAATATTGTAAGTGCTTGTGGAAGTGTATTTTTGGGGGTCTGAAATAGACTAACCTACGTGACATTATTTCTTAAGGAAGTAAATTCGTTCGGTAATGGCACTTGAGCAGGCTTCTGGGATGAAGTTTTTTCGTTAGCCGGGAGTCCACTGTTCCTTGAAATTGAGCTCAAATTAGTGAAAATGTTCGATTTTTGCCGATGTTCAAGAGTAAACAAATCACGCCACGCATCCAATATACATCAACTGGAGAGTCTACTATTCTTTCACAAGTGCGCTGATATTATTTATACTGTTTTTACAATGATGCAGTAGTATACATAACAATAAATCTTCTATTTTTGTGAGAATAAAAATTCAAAATGGAAAGCAAAAGTAATGTAAGAGGGGCCTGGAGACATGACTGATGAACAGATATAATGTTATTTTAGTGCCAGGAATGTCTGTCTTGTTTATTTTGGACCCTATTTTCAAATTGGCATCTTTTGAAATTTGTGAAAGTGGCCAAATTGCCAATTTCTAACCACTTGATTGGGTAGTTGAAATCTGTAAATGGGTGGTTTCTTGTTCTCAATCGATAGAACAAATGGAGTTCTAGCGAAATGGCTATGATTTTAGTCAACTGGAACATTGGAATTGGCTGAAAATAGGGCTCAAAGTGGCGAAATCGCCGATGCGTAAATATAGTTGAGACCGCTAACTTTGTGAAAGCATAATTCCGTACGTTTTCCATCAAATTTCATACTTTTGGTGTCATTACGATTGGTAAAGGATTCTCTATCATTTCATAAGTTTTTTTTTTTTTTTAATATTTTTCGACCCTGAGAACGAGTTTGGGAGAGGGCCTCTCGACCCTCAGAGGGTTAAACAACCATGGTGATATCACGCATCCCTGTCTAGGGCCTACTTTTATTGGAAAGTAATCTCACCCTCTCCTGCACACCCTAACCTGAGCCTCACTATCCTCATAAAAACTCTACAGCATTTAGTAACTTACTACCTATTCCATACACTTGCAACATCTGCCACATTGCTCCCCTATCCACCCTAAAAGCAGTGAAAACTTCCCTACCTTTATCTAAATATTGTTCACTTATTTGCTTCAATGTAAGCACTTGGTCTATACATCCCCTACCCATTCTAAAGCCTCCTTGTTCATCTGTGATCCTGCTTTCAGTCTTGCCACAAATTCTTTCAGTAATAACCCGACCATACACTTTACCTGATATACTCAGTAGGCTTATTTCCCTATAATTTTTACACTCTTTTTGCCCCCATTCTCTTATATAAAGGAACTATGCACATGCTCTGCCAGTCCCTAGGTACCTTCCCCTCTTTCATACATTTATTGAACAAAAGTACCAGCCACTCCAAAACGATATCCCCACCTGCTTTTAGCATTTCTGTCATGATCCCATCATTTCCAGCTGCTTTATTCCCTTTTCATTCTACCTAATGCCTCAGGCCCCTCCCCACACACTCATCTATCTCTTATAGCGAAGAAACATTTGCTGCTATCAGCAGTGCTTTTTTTTTTATTGTATGATAGATGACCTTCTTACCTTAAACTGGGAACTGATTGAAGCATCGCAGTTGTACCTGTTGTCTTTTATGGTTAATATTCATATTCAAGAAAGCATGATAAATAGTGATAATGTACAGTATCCCTGAAAATGCTTGGTAAATACAGTGGTACCTCGGTTAATGATGGTTCCCAAACTCTCCCTTTTATGTAAGTTTATTTTTTTTAAATGCTTTTGTAAGTGTATTTTTGGGGGTCTAAAAGGACTAGTCTATTTTACATCATTCCTTATGGGGATAAATTCGTTTGGTAATGGCACTTGAAGAGCATTCTGGAACGAAAAAATATCGTTAACCAGGGAACCACTGTATAGTTAAGGCTACACACATTCTATAGGTATGTCATGGGAGTACAGTAGACCCTCATTTAGCACGGTAGTTACGTTCCTGAAAACGTCGAGTTAGGTAAAATCGTGTTATATAATTAAAAGAACTTATGGGAAAAATAGGGTTATGTTCCTGGGAGTCCCCAAAAAGCCAAACAAGTTTTTTTAGACCAACAGATCTTGCAAAAATTGAAGAAATAATAGTATTTCTTACCTTAAATTGTGGGTAATGATGTTTGTGGATTGTAGTGAAGAGTGGATATGGATGGTGTGGCCCTACTGGGCTGAGGTGGATGGTTGTTGGTTGTCGGTAGAAGTGGATGGTAGAGGTCCTGGTGCTGAAGTCGATGGTTGTATTGGTGTGTGCATAAATTCTGTAATGGATCTCTGGGCTCTTTTATTCTGCATTTCATTATACAGCTGACGGTAAGGCATCATCAGCTGGTCTAGACCCGTTTCAAAGCCCTGCTTCTAGCTTTGTCAGGGTCCTCTTCAATGAAAAAGTCTGCTAGTTTAGCAGCAACATGGAACTGCTCACGTAACTGCTGCAATGTTAACTGTTTTTCTTCAGGTTCTTCTTCATCTTCTTCTGTTATCTCCCTCCCTTGTATCTGTGCATCAAACTCTGCCAACATTTCCTCTGGACTCATGTCTTCATCATTATCTTCTAAGAGTTCATTCACATCATCTTCATTCATATCTTCAAAACCATCACCTGGTAATCTCCTTGCCAGCTGAACAATTTCCTGAACCTGACTCTCAAGCAAGGGAAAACCAGTGAAACAATTAACTACAGAAGGCCATAACTTTCCCAGCCTGCATTTAATGTTGATTGGGGCACTTCATTCCATGCACTTCTAGCATAGCTGATGGCATCTGCAATGTTAAATTTTCTCCAGAAGCTTGGTACTGCCAGGTTGGAGTCAGAGTCCATTGATGCAACTAGTTTTTTTATAACTTTTTTTGTGTAGTTACACTTGAATGTCTGAATAACTCCCCGATCCAGTGGTTGTATCAGAGATGTTGTATTTGGAGGTAAAAATACAACTTTTATATGTGGGGTCACATCCAGCAAAGCTTGTGGATGAGTACGGGAATTATCAAGAATGAAGAGAGCCTTGAATGCAAGGTTCTTGCTGTGCAGGTAAAACTTGACTTCAGGAATAAAGTGATGCTTAAACCAGTCAATAAATATTTCCTCTGTCATCCATGCTGACTGGTTTGACTTCCAAATTACTGGTAAGGTGTTTTTATCCACACCTCTCAAAGGACGAGGAGTCTTAGAGCGGTAATAACCATGGGCTTACACTTGAAATCACCTGATGCATTACCGCAAAGGAGCAAGGTGAAGCGATCCTTGCTGCCTTGAAGCCTGGTGACTTTTCTCTTGCTGACTGATATAAGTTCGTGTTGGCATTTTCTTCCAGAAAACACCTGTCTCGTCAGCATTAAACACTTGCTGTGGTCTTATAGCCACCATCAGAAATAAGTTCCTGAAATTCAGCAGGAAATTATTTGCTGCTGTATGATCAGCTGAAGCACTTTCACCAGAAAACTTAATATTATGCAACTTATTATGCAACTTAAAGTTGTGAAACCAGCCTGCGCTAAACACACACTCATTTTCAGGCCTTCCTTCCTTGTCACACACTGCTTTAAACAACTGTAATGCCTTTTCCCTAATTAAGATGAAATTAAGTGGTGCACCTTTCTTTGTTTTCTGTTCGATCCACTCAAGCAACAAGTTTTCTGTTTTATTTACTTGTTGGGACCTACGTGTCATTCTTTTCATGAGGTCACATTTTGGGTTATTCATTACACAAGCTCGTATATTCGCCTCATTCTTCCTAATTGTACGAACTGACGCTTCATTAACGCCATAGGCCCTCACTATATCCACTCACACGTGAGCCACTCTTAAGCTTATCTAATATCTCGATTTTCTTGGTAATTCCTAGACTTGAACGCTTAAACCTTTTCTTATCACTTGGTGGAACACTTGTATGCTTACTGGGTGCCATGATTGCTTGGCAGATTTATCAAAATGCAGTGAAAATGAGAAAGATGTAAATAAACACAGCGATCTTCCCGATTATGTTGTCCTGCACGTGTACGAACCAAACTGAACGGTGGGAGGGATGCGTGGGTGGGTGAGGGTGGCTGGGGATAGCACTAGGACTCCCCACTGACTCAATGGTTTAGCCCACCGCTGCAGGCGACCGCGCGCTCAAAATTTTCCCTCCAGTGAATCCGTAATATAGCGTTTACGTCGTGTAGATAAAAATGTGCCGCAATCTTCAATCGTGAATACCCAAAACGGCAACATAATGTCGTGCTAAATGAGGTTCTACTGTAAATGGATTTTTGTGTTGTTTAAAGGTTCTGAAGATAACACTTAAAATTAATGCTCATAGAAAGACATATCATGCTTATTTTTATTTTTTATTAACACATCGGCCGATTCCCACCAAGGCAGGGTGGCCCGAAAAGAAAAACTTTCATCATCTATTCACTGTCTTGCCAGAAGGGTGCTTTACACTACAGTTATAAAACTGCAACATTAACACCCCTCCTTCAGAGTGCCGGCACTGTACTTCCCATCTCCAGAACTCAAGTCCGGCCTGCCGGTTTCCTGAATCCCTTCATAAATGTTACTTTGCTCACACTCCAACAGCACGTCAAGTATTAAAACCATATGCCTCCATTCACTCCTATCAAATACGCTCACACATGCTTGCTGGAAGTCCAAGCCCTCGCACACAAAACTTCCTTTACCCTCCCTCCAACCTTTCCTAGGCCGACCCCTACCCCGCCTTCCCTCCACTACAGATTTATACACTCGAAGTCACTCTGTCTCGTTCCATTCTCTCTACATGTCCAAACCACCTCAACAACCCCTCCTCAGCTCTCTGAACAATCGTTTTGGTAATCCCGCACCTCCTCCTAATTTCCAAACTCTGAATTCTCTGCATTATATTCACACCACACATTGACCTCAGACATGACATCTCCACTGCCTCCAGCCTTCTCCTCGTTGCAACATTCATCACCCATGCTTCACACCCATATAAGAGCGTTGGTATAACTATACTCTCATACATTCCCTCTTTACTTCCATGGACAAGGTTCTTTGTCTCCACAGACTCCGAAGTGCTCCACTCACCCTTTTCCCTCATCAATTCTATGATTCACCTCATCCTTCATAGACCCATCTGCCGACATGTCCACTCCCAAATATCTGAATACATTCACCTCCTCCATACTCTCTCCCTCCAATCTGATATCCAATCTTTCGTCACCTATTCTTTTTGTTATCCTCATCACCTTACTCTTTCCTATATTCACTTTCAATTTTCTTCTTTTACACACCCTACCAAATTCATCCACCAACCTCTGCAGCTTCTCTTCAGAATCTCCCAAAAGCACAGTGTCATCAGCAAAAAGCAACTGTGACAACTCCCACTTTGTATTTGCTTCTTTATCTTTTAGCCCAACACCTCTTGCCAAGACCCTCGCATTCACTTCTCTTACAACCCCATCTATAAATATATTGAACAACCACGGTGACATCACACATCCTTGTCTAAGGCCCACTTTTACTGGGAAATAGTCCCCTTCCCTCCTACACACTCTAACCTGAGCCTCACTATCCTCATAAAAACTCTTCACTGCTTTCAGTAACCTTCCTCCTATTCCATACACCTGCAACATCTGCCACATTGCCCCCTATCTACCCTATCATACGCCTTTTCCAAATCCATAAATGCCACAAAAACATCTTTACCCTTATCCAAATACTGTTCACCTATATGTTTCACTGTAAACACTTGGTCTACACACCCCTACCTTTCCTAAAGCCCCTTGTTCATCTGCTATCCTGCTTTCTGTTTTACTCTTAATTCTTTCAATAATAACGCTACCATACACTTTACCAGGTACACTCAACAGACTTATTCCCCTATAATTTTTGCACTCTCTTTTGTCCCCTTTGCCTTTATACAAAGGAACAATACACGCTCTCTGCCAATCCCTAGGTACCTTACCCTCTTTCATACATTTATTAAATAATAGCACCAACCACTCCAAAATTATATCCCCACCTGCTTTTAACATTTCTATCTTTATCCCATCAATCCCAGCTGCCTTACCCCTTTCATTCTACCCACTGCCTCACGAACTTCCCTACACCCACAACTGGCTCTTCCACACTCCTACAAGATGTTATTCCTCCTTGCCCTACACACGAAATCACAGCTTCCCTGTCTTCATCAACATTTAACAAATCCTCAAAATATTCTCTCCATCTTCCCGATACCTCTAACTCTCCATTTAATAACTCTCCTCTCCTATTTTTAACTGTCAAATCCATTTGTTCTCTAGGCTTCCTCAACTTATTAATCTCATTCCAAAACTTTTTCTTATTTTCAACAAAATTTGCTGATAACATCTCACCCACTCTCTCATCTGCTCTCTTTTTACATTGCTTCACCACTCTTTTAACCTCTCTTTTTCTCTCCATATACTCTTCCCTCCTTGCATCACTTCTACTTTGTAAAACCTCTCATATGCTAACTTTTTCTCCCTTACTACTCTCTTTACATCATCATTCCACCAATCGCTCCTCTTCCCTCCCGCACCCACTCGCCTGTAACCACAAACTTCTGCTGAACACTCTAACACTACATTTTTAAATCTACCCCATACATTTTCGACCCCATTGCCTACACTCTCACTAGCCCATCTATCCTCCAATAGTTGTTTATATCTTACCCTAACTGCCTCCTCTTTTAGTTTATAAACCTTCACCTCTCTTTTACTTACTGATTCTATTTTCCTTGTATCCCATCTACCTTTTACTCCCACTGTAGCTATAACTAAAAAGTGATCTGATATATCTGTAGCCCCTCTATAAACATGTACATCCTGAAGTCTACTCAACAGTCTTTTATCTACCAATACATAGTCCAACAAACTACTGTCATTACGCCCTACATCATATCTTGTATACTTATTTATCCTCTTTTTCTTAAAATATGTATTACCTATAACTAAACCCCTTTCTATACAAAGTTCAATCAAAGGGCTCCCATTATCATTTACACCTGGCACCCCAAACTTACCTACTACACCCTCTCTGCATGTTTCTCCCACTTTAGCATTTAGGTCCCCTACCACAATTACTCTCTCATTTGGTTCAAAAGTTCCTATACATTCGCTAACATCTCCCAAAATCTTCTCTCTCCTCTACACTCCTCTCTTCTCCAGGTGCATACACGCTTATTATGACCCACTTTTCGCATCCGACCCTTATTTTAATCCACATATTCCTTGAATTTACACATTTATATTCCCTCTTTTCCTTCCATAACTGATCCTTCAACATTATTGCTACCCCTTCCTTAGCTCTAACTCTCTCAGATACTCCTGACTTAATCCCATTTATTTCTCCCCACTGAAACTCGCCTACCCCCTTCAGCTTTGTTTCGCTTAGGGCCAGGACATCCAACTTCTTTTCATTCATAACATCGGCAATCATCTCTTTCTTATCATCCGCACTACATCCACGCACATTCAGACAACCCAATTTTATAAAGTTTTTCTTCTTCTCGTTTTTAGTAGATTTTTACAGGAGAAGGGGTTACTAGCCCATTGCTCCCGGCATCTTAGTCGCCTCATACGACACGCATTGCTTACGGAGGAAAGATTCTTTTCCACTTCCCCATGGACATTAGAGAAAATAAAAAAAACAAGAGCTATTAAGAAAAAGAAGAAAAACCTAGATGTGTGTATGTATATATATGCATGTGTATGCCAGTGTAGTGTGACCTAAAGTGTAAGTAGAAGTAGCTAGATATACCTGTTATCCAGCGTGTTTATGAGACACTTATTCAAACAAAATTATTCAAACAAAATTATATCTTCACACTGAATAGTAATGTGATTTATTAATTCCACAGCATCAAATGGTAATCCTCAGACACCACAGTCTCTACACTTCATCAATCCAGCGGTGCCCAACCAGTACGCACAGGCCATTCAGGCGGTGGGACAGATCATAGAAGATTATGACACGGATAAGCACTTTCCAGTTCTCGGCTTCGGAGCAAGAATGCCACCAGATTATACTCAAGTGTCGCATGAATTTTTTGTTAATGGAGATCCATCCAATCCTTATTGCCACAGAGTTCAAGGTTAGTATCTATATTATTGTTTTATAAATAAGCTTGTCATTGTACTTGATGATACTGTGTCAATCAAACTTAGTAATCATGATTTTTGTGTTATATTACTGATATAAAGATACAGATTAAGGTTTATTTCTTTGTAAAGGTTACAATGTGTAATTACAATTTTGGTTTGCTAAATTCAAAGAAAGTCACTATCTTATTTAATCTTAGTACTAATGCGAGGTAGTCAAGGTGGAGGTTTATAAGAATAATAATCTTAAAGTTGCACATAATAAGAACAATATTACAATTAATGGTTCAAGCAGTAATATTTCATGGATTGGCAGATGTTTGAAAGACTAGAGGTCACATAATATAATACAGTGGTACTTCGGTTAACGATATTTTTTCGTTCCAGAATGCTGTTCAAGTGCCATTACCAAATGATTTTATCCCCATAAGGAATAATGTAAAATAGACTAGTCCTTTTAGACCCCCAACAATACACTTACAAAAGCATTTAAAAAAATAAACTTACATAAAAGGGCGAGTTTGGGGACCATCGTAAACCGAGGTACCACTGTAACTGATTAGAAGTTGTTTTGGTTGATTTGGTTAGTATTGAGAGATGAGATGATTTTTAAGCAGAGTCCTAAATTTATAAGTAGTCAGGGGATCCTTTACTGGTTCAGGTGGCTTGGGCATCCACCAGGCTTGTATGAGCACACTAGATAGGAAAAAGTAGGAGCAAGCGGATTTTATGACTTGACGTGCTGTTGGAGTGTGAACAAGGTAATATTTATGAAGGGATTCATGGAAAGAAGTTATGCCAGAGTTGAGCACTGAAGGTGAGAAGCACAGTGCCAGCACTCTGAAGGAGGAGTGGAGATGTTGAACTAGAGAGCCATCAGAACTATGATGTCACCACATTTCTGGCAAGACAGCAATTGAATGATTCATGGTAAAAGTCTTTCCTCTTTTTTTTGGGGGGTGATTCAACCCTGGTGGGAGACAGCTGATGTGTTAAAAACAATGTTGCTGCAGTAACATACAGTAACTTTGTTTTTGTGTCGCATGACACACAGTAACTGTTGTCAACTTCAGAATAGCTGCCATACATGCTTCTTCTAGAGCTTATTTCAAACATACCTGGAGAGAGTTCCAGGGGTCAATGCCCTGTGGCCCAGTCCATGACGAGGCCTCGTTGTGAATCAGAACCTGATCAAACAGGCTCTTACTGCTGGCCGCACGCAAACCAGCATACGAACCACAGCCCAGCTGGTCAGGTACTGACTTGATTCAGGTGATTTTACTCTTACAAATTAATTTCCAACAGTAACCTACCTTCCCTGTGGGGAAGGTGGAGAAAAATTCTTCCTCTGTAAGCCATGCGTGTCATAAGAGGCGACTAATATGCCGGGAGCATGGGGCTAGTAACCCTTTCTCCTGTATACATTACTAAATGTAAAAAAGAAGAAAAATTTTGTTTCTTCTTTTTCGGGGAGACGACCATAGTGTTGAAAAAACAATTCGATAACTCAAACTACTCTCCAGTATGCTTCAAAATAATTTTCTCAGTACTGTACAGTGTTTTACAGTACTATATAGTACTGTGCAGTACTGTACAGTACTATATAGTACTGTACAGTAGATCCCCCACTGAAAATGTTTCTGAAAATACATACAGTGGACCCCCGAGTTTCGTAAACCCCGGAAATCGTACATTTATGTAAATATAATATTGTAAGTGCTTGTGGAAAAGTATTTTTGGGGGTCTGAAATAGACTAACCTACGTGACATTTTTTCTTAAGGGGGTAAATTCGTTCGGTAATGGCACTTGAGCAGACTTCAGGAGTGAAGTTTTTACGAAACTCGGGGGTCCACTGTACCATAGTTTGTTAGTTGAGCATTCAGAAGTTGGAACCTAACCTAACCTAATTGTCATCCATGTTAAAATGATAGATTTGTTACCCAGTCATTGTCACCCATGTTATAATGGTCCTACAAAACATTTGTCGCAATGTAATACAGTCAACCCCCGGTGATAGACGGCGTCGGAGGTCGTCCAAATCGGTGTTAAACAGGTTTTTTAATGAGAATTTTGGCTGGGTATTAGACAAGCCGCTCGGAGTTGGACGAGTTGGCTATTCGTCCCGGACGCATACGCGTGGCCTAGCTGGGCCCAGTGCTATTGTTTACAAGCGAGAGCGACCACCACCCACGCATTCATACCAGTATATTGTCATTATTCCACTGTTTTTAGTGCTTGCAACTTCTAAATAAGCCACCATGGGCCCCAAGAAAGCTCCTAGTGCCAAGCCTGTGGTAAAGAGTGTAGCAGGGAGTGAAGCATTCATGCAGGGAGTGTAGCATTCATGCAGGGAGTGTAGCATTCATGCAGGGAGTGTAGCATTCATGCAGGGAGTGTAGCATTCATGCAGGGAGTGTAGCATTCATGCAGGAAGTGAAGCAGGGATGCAGGGAGTGTAGCATTCATGCAGGGGGTGAAGCAGGGATGCAGGGAGTGTAGCATTCATGCAGGGAGTGTAGCATTCATGCAGGGAGTGTAGCATTCGTGCAGGGAGTGTAGCATTCATGCAGGGAGTGTAGCATTCATGCAGAACCAGTCTAGCATTGGTTGGACAAATCTGTAATAATAATATCTTTATTTCTACAAGTACATCTACAAGGTATACAAACCATAAACACATGAGTGACAGGGGTTGGATTTAAGCAGGACTTGCACATGATTTAAAAGGGTTATCATAGCTTATTGCTTGGGTAACATTGAAAATGAGTTGGGAAAATAATTTTGTTAGTAGGTTGTGTTTGAAATGGACCTGCAGAGTATGAGCCAATAGGCCTGTTGCAATGTTCCTCCTTTCTTATGTTCTTATGACCATAGTTGACATCAATGACATACTGTACTACTATATAGAAAGCCCCTTGTTATGCAGAGCATTTCTCACAAATTAGGTCAGTTTTGATTCAGGATGCAACCCACACCTGTCCACTAACACCCAGGTACCTATTTTACTGATGGGTGAACAGGAACAGCAGGTGCCTTATGAAAACACGTCCTAATGTTTTCCAGCCATACTGGGATTGATCCTTGGACCTCAATGTGTGAGCTGAGTGCACTAGCAATCGAGCTTTGGAAAGAATTAAATTTGAGAACGATGTGCAGAGTGAATGCAGTTGGCCTGTTGCAGTGCTTCTCCATTCTAATGTTCTTATATTCAACTTTCAAAATACCATTGGTGGAACTAGCAACTATACATTACATAAAACGACACATGCAACAAATTAGAGATTTTATTAAATCAACATTTTGTGCTTTAGGAGCAAAATGTTGGCTTGACAAAGCTCCTGGAGAGCAAAACATTGCCACAGCAAAATATCTCATTAGTTCCACATGTGTCCTTTTATCCTAACATTCACTACATCAGATTAACATTCTGTATGACTGCTAAACATTAATTAACACCAGGTCCCATGGCCTGGTAGGCAACGCTTTCACCCACACACTGAGTGTCCGTAGTTCAATACCTGGCCGGATGGTAACATTGGGCATGTTTCCTTACACTGCTGCCTCTGGTCACCTAACAGTAATTAGATACATGGGTGTCAGTGGACTGGTGTAGGTGGCATCCTGGGGGGACAAAATTGAAGGACCACAATGGAAATAAGACAGATAGTCCTTGATGACACACTGACTTTCTTGGGTTATCTTGGGTGGCTAACTCTACAGGTTAAAAATCTGAACAAATCTTATTTTCCACAGGAGTGCTTGAGGCCTACTATGCGTGTGTGAGTCGTGTTCAACTCTACGGACCCACAAACTTCGCTCCAATCATCAACCATGTTGCTCGGTTTGCTTGCTCTAACAAGGCCGGAGACAAGTACTTCATTCTTCTCATCCTCACTGATGGTATCATCACTGACATGGCTCATACTAAAGAGGTAAGGCAAAAATTGATGCCAGTGAAGGGCTCTTAACCCTTTCACTGTTGGGGCCGTAGTACTGTGGCTTACAAGCCAGTGTTGGTGCCGTAGTACTACGCCAAAATTCTAGAGACTTCAAATCTTGCAGGAGAAAGCTGGTAGACCTACATGTGAGAGAATGGGTCTGCGTGGTCAGTGTGTGCAGTATAAAAAAAATCCTGCAGCATGCACTGCATAATGAGAAAAAATAACTCTGATCGTGTTTTTTAATTAAAACACTGACTTTGAGGTGTATTTTCGTATGGTATTTATGGTTGTATTCTCGTTTTCTTGGTCTCATTTAATAGAATGGAAGATATATTACAGAAATAAGGACGATTTTGATTGGTTTCACAATGGAAAGTACCTTGAAATTGAGCTCAAAGTAACAGAAATGTTCGATTTTTGCCGATGTTCAAGAGTAAACAAATGACGTCACTGTCCAATACGTGTCCAACTGGCCAGTCTAATACACAGTCACAAATGGGTTGACATTACAGTGGTACCTTGGTTTTCGTTGATAATTCATTCCAGAATGCTGTTCGAGCTCCGTTACCGAACGAATTTGTTCCCATAAGGACAAATGTAAATTAGATTAGTCCGTTTCAGACCCCCAAAAATACACTTACAAAAGCACTTACAATAATACACTTACATAATTGTTCAAGTTGGGAGCTGTACAAAAACCGAGGTACCACTGTATTTATACAATTATATAATAATGCAGTATGTTAAGTAAAAGGACACAATGCAACTAATGTGACATTTTATTGTGGCAACGTTCGCTCTCCAGGAGCTTTCTCGCTAAGCGATACATGGACACAGTGGGCTATATACCAGTTAGGTGAAATACAGTGGTGGTCGAGTGTAGTGATAGTAGTAGTAGAGTAATACAAAGGTAGAACAATCAATATGCACCTTTTACGCATGTGCATATTGATTGTTCTACCTTATTGTATTACTACTACTACTACTACTACTTATCACTACTACCTCGACCACCACTAGTATTTCACCTCACTTTGAGAGTATATAATAGCCCACTGTGTCCATGTATCGCTTGTAACGGCTTGAGAAAGCTCCTGGAGAGCGAAACGTTGCCACAATAAAATGTCACATTAGTTGCATTTGTGTCCTTTTACTTAACATATTGTCGGTAATTCTACCAATATTATTACAATAATGCAGTAGTCTGCATAACAGTAAATCTTCTATAAATAACAAAAAAGGCACAATACCGTGACTGGAACAATACACACACAACCCGCACATATAAAAGGAGAGGAGCTTACGACGACGTTTCGGTCCGACTTGGACCATTTACAAAGTCACACTAACACGAAGGACAGGTGTTAGTGTGACTTTGTAAATGGTCCAAGTCGGACCGAAACGTCGTCGTAAGCTCCTCTCCTTTTATATGTGCGGGTTGTGTGTGTATAAATCTTCTATTTTTTTGTGTGAATAAAAATTCAAAATGGAAAGCAAGAGTAATATAAGAGGGGCCTGGAGACATGACTAATGAACAGAGAAAATGTTATTTAAGTGCCATGCATGTCTGCATGAAATTGGCCAAATTGCCAATTTCTGACTATTGGGTAGTTGAAATCAGTAAATGGGCAGTTTCTTGCACTCAATCGATAGAACAAATGGAGTTCTAAAGAAATAGCTATGAGTTTGGTCAACTGGAACAATGGAATTGGCCAAAAATAGGGCTCAAAGTGGGCAAAATCGCAATGCGTATATATCGCTGAGACCACTAACTTCGCTAGAGTGTAATTCCGTAAGTTTTCCATCAAATTTCGTACTTTTGGTGTCATTACCATCGGGAAAAGATTCTCTGTCATTTCTTAAGAAAAAAAAAAATTTAATTCTTTGACACAGAGTGAGTTCAGGATCAGGGGTCTTGACAGTGAAAGGGTTAATCCAAGGAATTGGATTCATCCTTTTATTGAACCTGACTGACTCATTCTCCAGGTGCTGTATGACCTTCAGGGGTTCAGTGCTTCTCATAAGAATGAAACAAAACAAATGAACTATTTCTAAAGTGGCTGACTGCACAGTAAACAATTACTTCCTAGAAAGTCTCTTGTTATGCAAGGTACAGTGGTACCTTGGTACTTGAGCAGCTCCCAACTCAAACAATTCAGTATTCAAACGCTTTGTTCAATAAAAAAATAGCTCGTTAGTCGACTGTTTGCTCGGCACTCAACCGAACAAACACAGCCTGCCTACTGCTCTTATAGAAGAAATGTGTGCAAAATGGAGACAAGTGCAAAGTTTTCTTGAAAAATATCACCCAGACAAAGCTGTAGCAAATTGTGTTATAAACCTGCTTAATGACAATGCGATGTCTCACTTCAGAAACATTTTAAAACACAAGCAAAAGCAAATTTCATTAGACAGGTTTCTAGGGAGACAGAGACCCAGGGAGTCTCAGGAAGAAAGCACTAAAAGACAGAAAACAGAAAGAACCCCAGAAGCACAGTTACCTCCTGTTTTTATGGAAGGTGATAAATAATAACATCTCCCTTCCTCATCACCTTCCTCACTATCTTCCACATACGCCATCGAATCTCCAGTTACAGGCAAAGTGAGAATAAATTTGCATTTTCTTTTTTAGATTTATGCATGCTAGACTTGTAAACTTCATGTTAAAATGCTTTTCAAGTGTATTTTTGGGAGTCTGAAACGGATTAGTCTAATTTACATTATTCCTTAGGGGAAAAATTCGTTCGTTACTCGAACTGATCGGCACTCAAACAGCCCTCTGGAATTAATTAAGTTCAAGTACCGAGGTACTAATGTATTTCAAGCAGCTTTAAAACTAACTTATAATTACTAGACATTGAGACACATGTAATACATGAGAATAAGAATACTTACTTTAAAATATATTGAGGGTACTTAGTAATTTAATAAAAACTTCTAATAAAAGATACGTTTAGGATGAAGCTAGATGCCTGTATTAATACAAGGTAAAATGACTTTCTACTAATATATGAGAGTTAAAGGAAGGCTGGAACAAGAAGAGGGACAATAATGGATGAAAGACAGGGGTTTCAGGATTTGTTCAACATAATGAATTGTTATGAGGATCACATTAACCCTTTGACTGTCGGAGGCCTCATTCTGAAACTGTCATTCTAAAATAGGGCCCAGAATAAACAATGCAGACATTCCTGGCACTAAAATAAGATTTTCTCTGTTCATTAGTCATGTCTTTAGGCCCCTCTTATATTACTCTTGCTTTCTATTTTGATTTTTTATTCACACACAAAAAAATAGAAGATTTACTGTTATGCAGACTACTGCATTATTGTAAAAATGGTATAAATAATATCAGTGCACTTGTGTAAGAATATTAGACTCACCAGTTGATGTGTATTGGACGAATGGCATGATTTGTGTACTCTTGAACATTTCAAGGTCCTTTTCATCATGAAACTAATCAAAATCATCTCTAGTCCTGTAATATGTTTTCCATTCTATCAAATGAGACCACGAAAAAGAGAATACAACCATAAATTTACTATACGAAAATACACCTCAAAGTCGGCATTTTAATCCAAAAACACGGTCGGAGTTTTTTTTTTCTCATGCACTGCGTGCTGCAGGATTTTTTTTATACAGCGCACACTGACCACACAAAACCCATTCTCTCATATGTGAACCTACCAGCTTTGTCCCGCTTGATTTGAAGCTGCTAGAATTTTTTAGTATATATACGTCTGAAACACTGGCTCGTAAGACGTATATATACGACCAAAACAGTCAAAGGGTTAAGGTAAGAAGGTGTTTTTAACAGTAACTTTGAAGTAGTTGACAGACAGATAACTTCTGGAATCTTCAGGAAGAGAGTTCCAGATTTTAAATCTTTTTATGAACATTTGAGTTTTTACACAGGTTGTGTTGGACATGGGGAATATCATAAAGATTTTTGTGTCTGGAATTATACCTGTGAGTTCTTTTGCAGGTACCAAAAAAGTTTCTGGTCAAGATTGATACAGAATTGATTTGTCCTGTATATGTAGTATGCTCAGTAGTATAAGTGAATTTTATATATATATTAAGTAAGTTTAGGCTTTTCCAAAGTGAGGGAGTGTGTTGTCTGGCAGTTGACTGACTGATTATTTGTACTGCTGCTTTTTGTTGAGTTATTATTGGCTTAAGGTGATTTGCTGTAGTGGATCCCCAAAAACAAATAGTATAGGTAAGGTAGGGATATATTAGAGAATAGTACAGTGGACCCCCGAGTAACGTAAAAACTTCACTCCAGAAGCCTGCTCAAGTGCCATTACCGAACGAATGTACTCCCTTAAGGAAAAATGTCATGTAGGTTAGTCTATTTCAGACCCCCAAAAAATACACTTCCACAAGCATTTACAATATTATACTTACATAATTATACGATTTCCGGGGTGTTCGTTACTCGGGGGTCCACTGTATAATGTATGTACAGTAGTGGTGTTTGAGGTACATAGTAATATATCTTAGAGAGGATACCAACTGATTTGGATACTTGTTTTGTCATGTGTTGAATGTCAGTGTTCAATTTCAGGTTGCTGTCTAGAAACAGACCTAAGAATTTTCTTTTGCTTTGTCTTGCAATGGGAGAACAATTGATAATATTTAGTTGGACATTTGCAGCTGTGTTGCCAAACATCATGTAGAAGGTCTTCTCAGTGGTAAACATGAGTTTATTGGTTGTCACCCAGGTTGATATCTTTATGAGTTCCTTGTTAACAATGTTGGTGAGAGAATTTGGGTGCAAGATGACAAAAGTTGTGTCATCTTCAAACAGAAAACAGAACAGGTCTGAGTTGCTGAGATGCATTTGGAAGATCATTGATGTGCAGTGGACCTCGGTTTTCGTTGAAAATTCATTCCAGAATGCTGTTTGAGTGCCATTACCGAACGAATTTGTTCCCATAAGGACAAATGTAAATTAGATTAGTCGTTTCAGAACCCCAAAAATACACTTACAAAACCGAGGGTCCACTGTATATGAGGAAAAGCAGAGGGTTGAGGACACTACCTTGGGGAACCCCTATGTCGATAGGTTGCGTTGTTGTCGTTCTGCACGACCTTAAATACCATAATGTTCAAGGTACAGGATGTTGTGGTCTGCTGTATCAAATGCTTTCCTAAGATCTATAAAGAGGCCTCGTGGATATTCATTATTCTCAAGAGCTGCATCATTCACTCAAACATTGTCTTGCCAGAAGTGCACTGACATCACATTGCAAATGACCCTCTGAACTGTAACATCTTCACCCCTCCTTCAGAGTGCAGGCAATGTATGTCCCACCTCCAGGACTCAAGTCCAGATTACTGGTTTCCCTGAATCCCTTTATAAATGTTACCTTGCTCACACTCCACCAGCACGTTAAGCCATGAAACCCACTTGTCTAAACTCAGTCTGATCTAACACATTCACGCATGTCTGGTGGATGCTCACATCTAACACTCTAAACCTCCTTAACCCCTTTTCTCCAATCCTTCCTGGGATGATGCCTTAGTCCCCTGATTTGTTCATCCACTTTGTCATCCTATTCTGCTACATCCACTCTAAATACCCATAATTGTAACAAACAGTTCCTTAACTTAATCTAAATATTGTTTACTTATATATAAGCTTCAAAGTAAACACATGGTGTATATATCTACCCTTCCTAAATTCTCCTTGTTCCTCTGAAATCCTACTTTTTGTTTTACTCTTAATTCTTTCAATAATAATTCTACCATACACTTCACCTTATAACTCTTGTATTCTCTCTTGTCCTTTTCTTTCTTATATACTGGAACTGCATGATGCTCTCTGCCAGTCCTTAGGTACCTTCCCATCTTTCATGCATATATATTAACAAGTACACCAACCACTCTATGATTATATCTTCACCTGATTTTACCATCTCTGTCATAATCCCAAGTGTTGCAGCTGCTTCACCCCCCCTTCATTCTCCCCACCACCTGATGCACACACCCCACACTCACTTCTGCCTCCTCTCTACCACGAAATGTTTACATCCCTGCCCAGTGCTTGAAATTGCTGCCTCTCTTTCTTCATCACTTTTTAACAACTTAGAATATTTCCTCCATCTTTCCAGTACCTCCACCTTCCCATCTAACATCTCCCTTCTTTCATGTTTACCAATTCCACTTGCACCCCAGACTTTCTCAACCCATCTTACCTTTGATGAGTTTCCAGAGTCTTACTCTTCCTGGAGCCCATCCATGGGCCAGGCTCATGCTAAAATGTTTACTTCTTTGCATCAAAATCTACCAATAAATCCTCACCTATTTTTTCATTAGCTCTCCTTATTATTACACAGAAAAATATACGACATTTTTTAAATAAAATTGGCAAATTAGCACCTACACGTTCAAATAATAATCAAATGTTGTAAGCAGGATACAGCAGTGTTGTAAGTTGGAAGTTTATCAGAGAAGACATGCTCAGGTTACCACATGGGAACTGCTCCACTATTTTCCTTATACAGTGGATCCTTGGTTTTCATGAGTCAGTTTTCGTGAATTTTGGTTATCAGCAACTTTTTTCGTCAAAATATAGCCTTGGTTTTCATGATTTCCCTTGGATTTCGGCAGTCGTACGGAACATGTCCCAGTGGCTGCTCGCACACAAAGCCTCCCACAGACACATTCAGAGTCAGTCTGGCATTGTTTCTCAGTGAGTGAGCATCAACCCCCACGTTCATACGAAACATTTCGTAATAATCCATTTTTTTTTGTGCTTGCAACTGCTAAATAAGCCACCATGGAACAATTTTTTGAGTGACAGGGGTGCAGTGACTCTCAAGCTGGTCCTAGTGCCATTAAAAAAACAAAAAAAAGGGAAGTAACCCCAGATAAAGACTCTGTACCTAAAGTCTTTATGGAAGGGGATTTCCCCTTCCAAACAATAGTAACTTCTCCCTCTTCCCTCCTCCCATCTTCCATACACCAACAAGAGTCTTCAATAAAGGTAAGTGTGATGTTATTATTGCTTTATATTGATTTGTCATTCTTTTCTGTATGTAAATCTAGATTTAATCTCTAAAAAAAATATTTTTTAGTTAATACTTTTGGGTGTCTGGAACAGATTAATTGGATTTACATTATTTCTTATGGGGAAAATGGTTTCGATTTTTGTGAATTTCGGTTTTCGGCAGACCCTCTGGAACAGATTAATCACGAAAACTGAGGGTCCACTGTACTCTACTATCTTAGGAATAGTTGCCTATCAGTGTGACTTCTATATCACTGCTTAATTGAATTTTAAACCACTTTTCATCCAGTACAATCACTTTTTAACTTGTCTTGTGTGTATGTTCACTAACACTCTGAGGTCTACTAATACTCACTCTGACATATACAGTGGTCCCTCGGTTTTCGTGCATCTCCAAACTCGAACATTTATGTAAGTGTATTTTCATAAGTGCTGTTGCAAGTGTATTTTGGGGTCTGAAATAGACTAACCTACGTGACATTATTTCTTAAGGAAGTAAATTGCTCGGTAATGGCACTTGAGCAGCATTCTGGAACGAATTTTCGCGAAAACCGAGGGACCACTGTACTAACACTCCCCTCAGGTCTACTAACACTCACTCTCAGGTCTACTAACACTCACTCTCAGGTCTACTAACACTCACTCTCATGTCTACTAACACTACTCTCAGGTCTACTAACACTCACTCTCAGGTCTACTAACACTCACTCTCAGGTCTACTTACACTCACTCTCAGGTCTACTAACACTTAATCTCAGGTCTACTAACACTCTCAGGTCTACTAACACTCAGGTCTACTAACACTCAGGTCTACTAACACTCACTCTCAGGTCTACTAACATTCACTCAAAGGTCTACTAACACTCAGGTCTACTAACACTCAGGTCTACTAACACTCAGGTCAACTAACACTCTCAGGTCTACTAACACTCTCAGGTCTTGTAATGCTCTAAGGTCTACTAACACTCTCAGGTCTACTAACACTCTCAGATCTACTAACACTCAGGTCTACTAACACTCT
>WNWK01002118.1:80511-128452 GCA_009830355.1 Cherax destructor
AAACAATTAACTACAGAAGGCCATAACTTTCCCCAGCCTGCATTTAATGTTGATTGGGGCACTTCATTCCATGCACTTCTAGCATAGCTGATGGCATCTGCAATGTTAAATTTTCTCCAGAAGCTTGGTACTGCCAGGTTGGAGTCAGAGTCCATTGATGCAACTAGTTTTTATAACTTTTTTGTGTAGTTACACTTGAATGTCTGAATAACTCCCGATCCAGTGGTTGTATCAGAGATGTTGTATTTGGAGGTAAAAATACAACTTTTATATGTGGGGTCACATCCAGCAAAGCTTGTGGATGAGTACGGGAATTATCAAGAATGAAGAGAGCCTTGAATGCAAGGTTCTTGCTGTGCAGGTAAAACTTGACTTCAGGAATAAAGTGATGCTTAAACCAGTCAATAAATATTTCCTCTGTCATCCATGCTGACTGGTTTGACTTCCAAATTACTGGTAAGGTGTTTTTATCCACACCTCTCAAAGGACGAGGAGTCTTAGAGCGGTAAATAACCATGGGCTTACACTTGAAATCACCTGATGCATTACCGCAAAGGAGCAAGGTGAAGCGATCCTTTGCTGCCTTGAAGCCTGGTGCACTTTTCTCTTGCTGACTGATATAAGTTCGTGTTGGCATTTTCTTCCAGAAAACACCTGTCTCGTCAGCATTAAACACTTGCTGTGGCTTATAGCCACCATCAGAAATAAGTTCCTGAAATTCAGCAGGAAATTATTTGCTGCTGTATGATCAGCTGAAGCACTTTCACCAGAAAACTTAATATTATGCAACTTATTATGCAACTTAAAGTTGTGAAACCAGCCTGCGCTAAACACACTCATTTCAGGCCTTCCTTCCTTGTCACACACTGCTTTAAACAACTGTAATGCCTTTTCCCTAATTAAGATGAAATTAAGTGGTGCACCTTTCTTTGTTTTCTGTTCGATCCACTCAAGCAACAAGTTTTCTGTTTTATTTACTTGTTGGGACCTACGTGTCATTCTTTTCATGAGGTCACATTTTGGGTTATTCATTACACAAGCTCGTATATTCGCCTCATTCTTCCTAATTGTACGAACTGACGCTTCATTAACGCCATAGGCCCTCACTATATCCACCACCGTGAGCCACTCTTAAGCTTATCTAATATCTCGATTTTCTTGGTAATTCCTAGACTTGAAGCTTAAACCTTTTCTTATCACTTGGTGGAACACTTGTATGCTTACTGGGTGCCATGATTGCTTGGCAGATTTATCAAAATGCAGTGAAAATGAGAAAATGTATGTAAATAAACACAGCGATCTTCCCGATTATTGTTGTCCTGCACGTGTACGAACCAAACTGAACGGTGGGAGGGATGCGTGGGTGGGTGAGGGTGGCTGGGGATAGCACTAGGACTCCCCACTGACTCAATGGTTTAGCCCACCGCTGCAGGCGACCGCGCTCAAAATTTTCCCCTCCAGTGAATCGCGTAATATAAGGTTTACGTCGTGTTAGATAAAAATGTCCCGCAATTCTTCAATCGTGTAATACCCAAAACGCGCAACATAAAGTCGTGCTAAATGAGGGTCTACTGTAAATGGATTTTTTTGTTGTTGTTTAAAGGTTCTGAAGATAACACTTAAAATTAATGCTCATAGAAAGACATGTATCATGCTTGATTTTTATTTTTTATTAACACATCGGCCGATTCCCACCAAGGCAGGGTGGCCCGAAAAAGAAAAACTTTCATCATCATTCACTGTCTTGCCAGAAGGGTGCTTTACACTACAGTTATAAAACTGCAACATTAACACCCCTCCTTCAGAGTGCCGGCACTGTACTTCCCATCTCCAGAACTCAAGTCCGGCCTGCCGGTTTCCCTGAATCCCTTCATAAATGTTACTTTGCTCACACTCCAACAGCACGTCAAGTATTAAAAACCATATGCCTCCATTCACTCCTATCAAATACGCTCACACATGCTTGCTGGAAGTCCAAGCCCCTCGCACACAAAACTTCCTTTACCCCTCCCTCCAACCTTTCCTAGGCCGACCCCTACCCCGCCTTCCCTCCACTACAGATTTATACACTCTCGAAGTCACTCTGTCTCGTTCCATTCTCTCTACATGTCCAAACCACCTCAACAACCCCTCCTCAGCTCTCTGAACAATCGTTTTGGTAATCCCGCACCTCCTCCTAATTTCCAAACTCGAATTCTCTGCATTATATTCACACCACACATTGACCTCAGACATGACATCTCCACTGCCTCCAGCCTTCTCCTCGTTGCAACATTCATCACCCATGCTTCACACCCATATAAGAGCGTTGGTATAACTATACTCTCATACATTCCCTCTTTACTTCCATGGACAAGGTTCTTTGTCTCCACAGACTCCGAGTGCTCCACTCACCCTTTTCCCTCATCAATTCTATGATTCACCTCATCCTTCATAGACCCATCCGCCGACATGTCCACTCCCAAATATCTGAATACATTCACCTCCTCCATACTCTCTCCCTCCAATCTGATATCAATCTTTCGTCACCTATTCTTTTGTTATCCTCATCACCTTACTCTTTCCTATATTCACTTTCAATTTTCTTCTTTTACACACCCTACCAAATTCATCCACCAACCTCTGCAGCTTCTCTTCAGAATCTCCCAAAAGCACAGTGTCATCAGCAAAAAGCAACTGTGACAACTCCACTTTGTATTTGCTTCTTTATCTTTTAGCCCAACACCTCTTGCCAAGACCCTCGCATTCACTTCTCTTACAACCCCATCTATAAATATATTGAACAACCACGGTGACATCACACATCCTTGTCTAAGGCCCACTTTTACTGGGAAATAGTCCCTTCCCTCCTACACACTCTAACCTGAGCCTCACTATCCTCAAAAAACTCTTCACTGCGTTCAGTAACCTTCCTCCTATTCCATACACCTGCAACATCTGCCACATTGCCCCCTATCTACCCTATCATACGCCTTTTCCAAATCCATAAATGCCACAAAAACATCTTTACCCTTATCCAAATACTGTTCACCTATATGTTTCACTGTAAACACTTGGTCTACACACCCCTACCTTTCCTAAAGCCCCCTTGTTCATCTGCTATCCTGCTTTCTGTTTTACTCTTAATTCTTTCAATAATAACTCTACCATACACTTTACCAGGTACACTCAACAGACTTATTCCCCTATAATTTTTGCACTCTCTTTTGTCCCCTTTGCCTTTATACAAAGGAACAATACACGCTCTCTGCCAATCCCTAGGTACCTTACCCTCTTCCATACATTTATTAAATAATAGCACCAACCACTCCAAAATTATATCCCCACCTGCTTTTAACATTTCTATCTTTATCCCATCAATCCCAGCTGCCTTACCCCCTTTCATTCTACCCACTGCCTCACGAACTTCCCCTACACCCTCAACTGGCTCTTCCACACTCCTACAAGATGTTATTCCTCCTTGCCCTACACACGAAATCACAGCTTCCCTGTCTTCATCAACATTTAACAAATCCTCAAAATATTCTCTCCATCTTCCGATACCTCTAACTCTCCATTTAATAACTCTCCTCTCCTATTTTTAACTGTCAAATCCATTTGTTCTCTAGGCTTCCTCAACTTATTAATCTCATTCCAAAACTTTTCTTATTTTCAACAAAATTTGCTGATAACATCTCACCCACTCTCTCATCTGCTCTCTTTTTACATTGCTTCACCACTCTTTTAACCTCTCTTTTCTCTCCATATACTCTTCCCTCCTTGCATCACTTCTACTTTGTAAAAACCTCTCATATGCTAACTTTTTCTCCCTTACTACTCTCTTTACATCATCATTCCACCAATCGCTCCTCTTCCCTCCTGCACCCACTCGCCTGTAACCACAAACTTCTGCTGAACACTCTAACACTACATTTTTAAATCTACCCCATACATTTTCGACCCCATTGCCTACACTCTCACTAGCCCATCTATCCTCCAATAGTTGTTTATATCTTACCCTAACTGCCTCCTCTTTTAGTTTATAAACCTTCACCTCTCTTTTACTTACTGATTCTATTTTCCTTGTATCCCATCTACCTTTTACTCCCACTGTAGCTATAACTAAAAAGTGATCTGATATATCTGTAGCCCCTCTATAAACATGTACATCCTGAAGTCTACTCAACAGTCTTTTATCTACCAATTATTAGTCCAACAAACTACTGTCATTACGCCCTACATCATATCTTGTATACTTATTTATCCTCTTTTTCTTTATTACACATGCATGGGAAATTTTAAATTTGTTTTTCTGGGGACTTCAACTGTACAGCAAAAGTACTCCTTATAAGAGCAAGAGGCTTGACAGATGGTGCAGATACCCCTAATGGAAAACATGGATGTAGTAAATGCATAACTCCGGACTCCTTGTTCTCCTAAAGGGGTTAACTTAATAAGTTTCTGAAGTCACTCCCTGATCATCTGGGTTGTATTGCCTCCAGTGGGTTGCATTTGCCAGTGGCTTGATTGATCAGGTTAACCACAGGGCGATGACCTCTGGAATTGACTACAGGTAGTTAATTTCATGGGTTGTGTGTTTGAAGTTTACTGTATCTCGAACATATACAGGTATCCCTCAACTTTCGCGTTTTCTACTTTCGCGGGCTTCACACATTCGCGAATTCCCGGCCGCCAAATTCCCAGCCGCCAAATTCCCACCTACCAAATCATATTTAAGTTTCCCGCCACCTGAGCGTCCCTACTACCTTCCCTCTGACCCGGAAGCCAGCCCACCCACCACTCACTCACTGAGTGTTTTGTTTGTTCATTATTTGTTATTAAAGTACAGTATAACATGTATGTAGTACTATATAGTCCAATATTTTACTATGTTTTCATGCGTTTTATGATTGTTCATGGTTCAGTAGGTTAAGGAAGCAGTAAGTAATGAATGTACTAAATAAAGGTTATCTATCTATTACATTTATTCCAAATTGATATCAGAAACATGATAAATACCCTAGAACTGTAATAAAGATGCTGAAATGAATATATGCCATATTATATGAGTGGGGTAAGAGAGCAGGCACAGACCGCCACCATAAAAGATGTTTACATTAGGGTAAACATGCCTAAATCACTCTTGTTATAAGAACAAATGCAAAAATAGCATTTATTATTTTTAGAATAATAATAATTTATAATAATTGATCTGGAACACTTTAAATGTCATCAGTATTTGGTAGCTGACATTTAGAGCACTCCACAACAATTATTATTATTATTATTATTTATTATTATTATTATTATTATTATTATTATTTTCTTACAATATATTGTGGGGAAATAATAATAATAATAAATGCTAGGGTGTTGGGGAGAGGGGTGGGATTAAATTTTGGAGAATTAAATGCAAAATGGGAGTTGACACAGTTACTTTTTGCTGATGATACTGTGCTTATGGGAGATTCTAAAGAAAAGTTGCAAAGGTTAGTGGACGAGTTTGGGAGAGTGTGTAAAGGTAGAAAGTTGAAAGTGAACATAGATAAGAGTAAGGTGATGAGGGTATCAAACGATTTAAATAAAGAAAAATTGGATATCACATTGGAGAGAGGGATTATGGAAGAAGTAAATGTTTTCAGATATTTGGGAGTTGATGTGTCAGCGGATGGATTTATGAAGGATGAGGTTAACCATAGAATTGATGAAGGAAAAAGGTGAGTGGTGCATTGAGGTATCTGTGGAGACAAAAACGTTATCCATGGAGGCAAAGAAGGGAATGTACGAAAGTATAGTGGTACCAACACTCTTATATGGGTGTGAAGCATGGGTTGCAAATGCTGCAGCGAGGAGGAGGCTGGAGGCAGTGAAGATGTCCTGTCTAAGGGCAATGTGTGGTGTAAATATTATGCAGAAAATTCGGAATGTGGAAATTAGGAGAAGGTGTGGAGTTACTAAAAGTATTTGTCAGAGGGCTGAAGAGGGGTTGTTGAGGTGGTTTGGTCATTTAGAGAGAATGGATCAAAGTAGAATGACTTGGAGGCGTATAAATCTGTAGGGGAAGGAAGGCGGGGTAGTGGTCGTCCTAGAAAAGGTTGGAGGGAAGGGGTAAAGGAGGTTTTGTGGGCGAGGGCTTGGACTTCCAGCAAGCATGTGTGAGCGTGTTAGATAGGAGTGAATGGAGACGAATGGTTTTGGGACATGACGATCTGTTGGAGTGTGAGCAGGGTAACATTGTGTGAAGGGATTCAGGGAAACCAGTTAACTGATTTAGTTGGACTTGAGTCCTGGAAATGGGAAGTACAATGCCTGCACTTTAAAGGAGGGGTCTGAGATAGTGACAGCTGGGAGGGACTTTTCTCAGCTGTCGTATCTGAGCTCCTCTGCAAAGACAGTGATTATGTATGAGTGTGGTGAAAGTGTTGAATGATGATGAAAGTTTTTTCTTTTTGGGGATTTTCTTTCTTTTTGGGTCACCCTGCCTCGGTGGGAGACGGCCGACTTGTTGAAAAAAAAAAAAAAATAATAATAATTGCTGTGGAGTGCTCTAAATGTCAGCTACCAAATACTGATAACATTTAAAGTGCTCCAGATCAATTATTATAAATTATTATTATTATAAAAACAATAAATGCTATTTTTGCATTTGTTCTTACGACAAGAGTGATTTAGGCATGTTTACCCTGATGTAAACATATTATATGGTGGCGGTCTGTGCCTGCTCTCTTACCCCTCATATAATATGGCATATATTATTCATTTCAGCATCTTTATTACAGTTCTAGGGTATTTATCATGTTTCTGATATCAATTTGGAATAAATGTAATAGATAGATAACCTTTATTACTAATATTAGTGTAATTACACAACATTTTATTAGCACTAAGGCTAACATCCAACACCCATGACGACTCACCAGACACTGAATGTTACTGCGCCTCTCCCTCCCTCCAATAGCTCCTCCCACTTCGTAACAATGTTAGATGGTGAATTTAATGTATTTTTCTGTAAGCTTAACTCGTTGTATGTGTATTTTACTTTTTTATTGTTTTCTGTAATATACGAGTTATGCAAATTAAAATAAAGTTATGAAGTTGGAGTTTCATTTTTTGTTCTAATGTATACATATTTAATTCAACATTTGGCATCATTACAAAGTGGGCGGAGCTACAGCAGAGGGAGAAGAAGCAGTGTGTCAGTAACTTGATTCCCCATGACACTTCACAACACTATAAAATACTTATTGTATAATTATACTATTACAGGCCTCCCTCCACAGCCAGCTCATGTCAAAATAACATGTATATAGTACATTATTTTACGATGTTTATATGTGTTTCATGATTGTTCATGGTTCAATAGGTTAAGGAAGCAGTATTGTATTATATTTCCCTACAATATATTGGGGCACCAAACATTCGCGATTTTTCAACATCCACGAGGCCCTTGATCCCCTAACCCTCGCGAATGTTGAGGGATACCTGTACATATTGTAAGTTCATAATAAGTTTTATTGTGTTGCAGGTCAAAAGAATAATTTTCTGATAGAAATCACTAACCTTTTAATTTATTTTTATACTTTCAGGTAATATTAGATGAACCTGGTGTTAAAGAAGAGCCTCAAGAAGTTGATGAGGAGGTGACGGAAACAAAAGATATTATAGAATCCCAATTTTCCTTTGATCCACTTACGGAAGGTGATTCTCATAAGGATCCTGGAGGCGGTAGTAGTGGGCCTCAAGGATTTGATCCTCAGATGCTTACCTCCCAACCTCAGTCTATGGAAGATCTAGTTGCTCAAGCCATTCCAGGTTCCTCTGGTTTACAGGGGGTAAGTATTTGAGTTCTTAGTTTATAGATGTACAGTGCTATATACTTGATCATTTAAAGCAGTTTAGGCATGAGTAGGTTTGAAGAAGTTTTGGGGGGCCAAGAAAAGTGTAGTTATATTATTGAGAGTGGCCATCATGTAGAAGTACATCATTGAGGCTGGGGGTCCCTCGTTTAGTGCTACGTCATGAGCTCGGCTCAGATAAGCTGTGAGTGGTAAATTTTGGCCTAGATATAAGAGAATGGGTCTGTGCAGTGAGTGTGCACAGTATAAAAAATCCTGCATCATGCAGTGCATGAGGGAAAAAGGCCAAATTTTCAACATGTGTTTGATTTAAAGTAAAGACTCCATCTTTACTTTAAAGTTCTTATGATGATTTTGGTTGGTTTCAGTACCAGAAGCAGCTTGAAGTTAGACTCAAAATAGCAGAAATGTTCGATTTTTGCTGATTTTCCTGAGAACGGATGAGGCCTCCATGCTCCGTCTATTTTATGGGTTTTTAATAGGTCTGATTCAATTATTAGGATGCCAAAAACTATAACATCCTATGTATCAGTCTGTTTTTTTTTTTTTTTTCCAACAAGTCGGCCGTCTCCCACCGAGGCAGGGTGACCCAAAAAGAAAGAAAATCCCCAAAAAGAAAATACTTTCATCATCATTCAACACTTTCACCACACTCATACATTATCACTGTCTTTGCAGAGGAGCTCAGATACGACAGCTGAGAAAAGTCCCTCCCAGCTGTCACTATCTCAGACCCCTCCTTTAAAGTGCAGGCATTGTACTTCCCATTTCTAGGACTCAAGTCCAACTAAATCAATTAACTGGTTTCCCTGAATCCCTTCACAAAATGTTACCCTGCTCACACTCCAACAGATCGTCATGTCCCAAAAACCATTCGTCTCCATTCACTCCTATCTAACACGCTCACACATGCTTGCTGGAAGTCCAAGCCCCTCGCCCACAAAACCTCCTTTACCCCTTCCCTCCAACCTTTTCTAGGACGACCCCTACCCCGCCTTCCTTCCCCTTCAGATTTATACGCTCTCCAAGTCATTCTACTTTGATCCATTCTCTCTAAATGACCAAACCACCTCAACAACCCCTCTTCAGCCCTCTGACAAATACTTTTAGTAACTCCACACCTTCTCCTAATTTCCACATTCGAATTTTCTGCATAATATTTACACCACACATTGCCCTTAGACAGGACATCTCCACTGCCTCCAGCCTCCTCCTCGCTGCAGCATTTGCAACACATGCTTCACACCCATATAAGAGTGTTGGTACCACTATACTTTCGTACATTCCCTTCTTTGCCTCCATGGATAACGTTTTTTGTCTCCACAGATACCTCAATGCACCACTCACCTTTTTTCCTTCATCAATTCTATGGTTAACCTCATCCTTCATAAACCCATCCGCTGACACGTCAACTCCCAAATATCTGAAAACATTTACTTCTTCCATAATCCCTCTCTCCAATGTGATATCCAATTTTTCTTTATTTAAATCGTTTGATACCCTCATCACCTTACTCTTATCTATGTTCACTTTTAACTAAATTCAACTGAATTCAAAATGGAAGGGAAATGTAATATAGGAGAGCCCTGGGGACATGATTAGCCCTTTTACTGTTCAGACCCTGAAGTTAATATTTCTGTCACTGTCCACTTTAAAAAAAATTCTTCTGAAATGAAAGAGAATCTTTTTCTGAAGGTAATGACACCAAAAGTACAAAATTTGATGGAAAACTGAAATTACGCAGGCACCAAGTTAGCAGTTTCAGCACAATTTACACATCGTTGATTTTGCCCTCTTTGAGTTCTATTTCAAGCCAATTCCATTGCTCCATTTAGCCAAATTTTTAGTTATTTCACTGGTATGCCCCCTGTTCTATTGATTGAGGACAAGAAACTACCCATTTAACTATTATAGTATAAAGTGCACAAAAGTTGGTACTAATTTGGCCAATTTTACAATTTCAGTTTAAAAATAGGGTTCAAAATAAACAATGTAAACATTCCTGGCATTAAACAACATTTCCTCTGTTCATTAGTCATGTCCCCAGACCTCGCCTAATTTCACTTACCCTTTCATTTCAAATTCTTAATCATACAAAACTAAAAGATTTACTCTTATTTCTCAGATAATAAAATAAACCAGGAATCATTGGTCATTGTTTATGGTGTCCCAATAATTGAATCAGACCTATTAAGAAGTGTATAAAACAGACTGGGTGTAGGGGGCCTTACCCATTGTCAGGAATAGTGGCAAAATTGAATATTTCTGCTACTTTGAGCTCAATTTCATCCTCCTTCCGACCAGAAACCAATCAAAATCATTTCTATTTGAGTAGTATGTCTTCCATTGTATCAATTGAACCAAGAAACAGTCAATGAAGCCATAAAAACCATCAAAGAAAATACCCCAGTCACTTTGTTGAACCATACACATGGTCACAGTTTTGTTTTTCTCACCGTACACTGCATGGGGCAGGATTTTTTTTTTTTTTTTTACAATGCACACACTGCACAGACCTGTTCTCTGATATCGAGGAAAAAAGTTACTCCTCACAGCTTATTTGAGTGAGCTGAGCTCATGACATAGAACTGTGTGAAGGACCCTGGCCTCAGTGACATAGCTCTAAGTGACAGCCAGTGAAAGAGGGGTTAATAGAGCTCTAATATTGTTTAGAGTGATATGGAGTGTCATAAAGTTTGCTTCTGTAATTCCTTTACAATTAAGTGGAAGTGCCTTTGAATGTTAAACTTCTTGAGTTATTTCTTTGTTGATTTATTGCATTCATCTTGCTTTACATTGGAGTAGATGTGGAGACCAGCTAGCAGCACCTCTTAACTCACATCTAGTACATTGTAAATGTGGAAAGAGGCAAATGTAGTTCCTGTTCACAAAAAGAAGAGCAGAGCAGAAATCAGCAACTACAGACCAGTGTCACTCCTGTCAATCACTGGCAAGATCCTTGTGACAATAATCTCATGACAAATGACAGTTTTTTGACTACCACTCACTACTTTGTGACTGTCAATATGGCTTCAGGAAAGGTTACTCTGCTGCTGATCTATTGTTAAACCTCTCCACTAAGTGGCATCAGTCACTGGATGAATCCAAAGTCAGCTGTGTGGTAGCATTGGACATTGCTTATGCTTTCTACCGAGTATGGCACCAGGGCCTCTTTGCAAAACTGCAAGCACTGGGAATTGCAGGCTCTACACTATGTCTCCTCAGTGAGTACCTTCAAGGTAGATCTCTCAGTGTAGTTCTCAATGGGACAGAGTCAGCAAGACAGCCTGCTGGGGATCAAGTGTTCCACATGGAAGCATGCTTGGGCCATTCCTATGGAATGTCTACTTCAGTGACCTCCTTCATCTCATCCCAGAATCCCATGCATATTCAAACGACTGTACTCTAACATTTACTTATCCAAGAAAGGAAATGCCAGCTGCTCTAAGCTACATGAATCACCAACTAAGAGCTATATCAGCCTGGGGAAACTGATGGCAGGTAGCATTTGCCATTTGATGATGGAGCAGTATAAGCATGAATGGAAGAGTGTTGATATCCTTGGGGTGAAATTTGACTTCAAACTGACCATGAAGAACCACGTAAATCTTGCAAACAAGGCAGCTAGGAAGCTTACACCTTGATGTATCTCGCATGTGCTTGACAGTAGAGGTTGCAAGATTCTGTATGAGGCACAAGTAAGCTCACCTTGAGTATGCTCCACTTTCCTGGGTTGCCTGCCCCCTTCCTTCTCATCTGCGACTGCTTGTCAGAGTAGAGAACAGAGCAAGACAACTCATCTCTCGTCTGGACCCAGCCTTGGTAGATTTGTCATTTCAGCAGAGCCTTCAAAACAGGAGAGGTGTGGGAGGCCTCACTGTCATGTACATGGCCAACATTGTCAAAGTATCACACATGGCTCCACTCTGAGGACAGCAAAAAGTGAGCTTCTGTACAACAAAACGGGCAGCAAGCAGGAGTTTCACTCTGGCTGTACCCTTCTCCAGAACATCTCTTCAACTGAGATCATTTATTCCCAGGATGACTTGAGTCTAGAACATGTTCATACAGCATAATGATATCATCGAGATAAAGTCAGTTGATCAAATGAAAATGCTGGCCCACAGATGGCTCCAACTTCATCCTCTTCCCTACTTGTATGTTTTATAACAACAAAAATGCTTTCAAATGAGCTGATGTAGGTAACAGTTCTTAGCTTGTCAATAAAGTTAGGAATCCTTAACATGTCAGTAGCTTGTCAGTAAAGTTAAGGGATGGGCGAGACATTTTCATCATTTTTTTTTATTTTGCTAAACTTTCAATGGGAATTTGTCTGTGAATTAAGCACCATTTGAAACCTAGATACTGTGTTTTTAGTGACGTTTTGCCTTACAGTTATATATAAAAAAAAAAGTGCCCTATTTGATATGGCTTAGGGCAAAACCTCTTACAAAATTATTAAGACATACAATGTTCTAGTTGAAATCAGATGAAAGACGAAGAGTTTGGTTTTCGAATTACAGAGCCTTTTGAGCTTTCTGTCAATAGATTGCATTATACAAAATGTTGAAATGTTTTTTTTTTTTTTAATTTATTTGGGAAAAAAATCAGTAACAACAAACCATAAAACATATCACAAACTCTCCCTGTAATTCAATAGAACCATCGTTCCTCAATAACCTACGAAAGAATCATGATGCTCTGATAAATACTCTTTGCATGAGAGATATTATAATGTCAATAACTTATTCCTGAGATATTGATAATTATGTTTGTGTAAAAGTCTAAGGTAATGGCACGGCGCCAAACATCAGAGCACTATAATCCCCTATCTCCATGGGAAGCCAGAAGGCTACTGATCTGCTCCCTGCACTGCTCACTCACTACACTCCTCACACAAGTTGCTATGTAGTGTATTTCAAGTGAAACAATCATAAAAATCACAATTTTGGGGGTAAAAAAAACTGACTAATTGCCAACATGTCCTCTTCCCAAGTGAAAGATCGAAAAAAATACTTTTTAGTAAAAACATACTTAGAAATATGATAGAAACACACTGATTACATCAACATGTTGCCAGAATTATGCACTATTTTTTGGTAAGAAAAATTCTTTTTCCATAATTTTTTGATTTCAATATTTTTTATCACTCGAAACGTCTCACCTCCCCCCCCCTTAACCCTTTCGGGGTTTTGGTCGCACTAGTATGTTTTACGCCCTGGGGTTATTAACGTACTAGTACGCCTAAATTCTATCGCCCTCAAATCAAGCAGAAACAGGCTGTTAGGCCTAGATGTGATAGAATGGGTCTGTGCGGTCAGTATGCGCAGTATAAAAAAATTCCTGCACCACACAATGCATAATGAGGAAAAAAAAACTGACTGTGTTTTTGGTTTAAAACAGCGACTTTGCAGTCTATTTTCGTATGGTATTTATGGTTGTATTCTCGTTTTCTTAGTCTCATTTTATAGAATAGATGATATATTACAGAAATAGAGATAATTTTGACTTGTTTCACGATGACAAGTACCTTGAAACTGAGCGCAAACTAGCAAAAATGTTCGATTTTGGCCGATGTTCAAGAGTAAACAAATCACACCATGCATCCAATACACATCAACTGGAGAGTCTAATATTCTTGCACAAGTGCGCTGATATCATTTATACCATTTTTACAATGATGCAGTTGTATACATAACAGTAAATCTTCTATTTTTTGTGAGAATAAAAATTCAAAATGGAAAGCAAAAGTAATATAAGAGGGGCCTGGAGACGTGACTAATGAACAGAGATGTTATTTTAGTGCCAGGAATGTCTGCCTTGTTTATTATGGACCCTATTTTGAAATTGGCATCATTTGAAATTTGTGAAATTGGCCAAATTGCCATTTTCTGACCACTATTTTGGGTAGTTGAAATTGGTAAATAGGCAGTTTCTTGTACTCAATCGATAGAAGAAATGGAGTTCTAGTGAAATAGCTATAATTTTAGTAGACTGAAACATTGGAATTTGCCGAAAATAGGGATTCAAAGTGGGCGAAATCGCCGATGTGTAAATGTCATGGATACCGCTAACTTCACGAAAGCATAATTCCGTTAGTTTTCGATCAAATTTCATAATTTTTGTGGCGTTATGATCGGAAAAAGATTATATATCATTTCATAAGAAAAAATAATAATTTTTTTTTTTGAAATTCGTGGACCCTGAGAACAAGTTTCAGAGAGACCCCTTGGACCCCCAAAGGGTTAAGAATCCTTCTGCTGTGCCTGCATCTCTTGTAAGGAGCATTTTCCGGGTGAAGATTATGGTGTATTTTTCTCGCATGCTTTCCTTAGAATACAATTTAAAGGCCTTCATGCATTTTTACTGATTATTTTTTTTACTTAATTTATACAAGCAATAAAAGTTGTCTACTTTGTCCAGATAAGCAATTTTGTCTGCCTAAAATGGGGTTGTTAGGATATAGCAATATGGAGAGGACAAGTGCATTGTCTGGGCACCTCAAGTTTTGGAGGTTTTTGCTATGGAGATTACATAGGTAGATTACAGATATATTATTTGTTTTTAATACAATTTTCATTTCCCACTAAGGTAGGGTTACCCCCATTCCCCAAAAGAAGAAATTTATTCACCATCATTCACTCAACAGATGTCTTGCCAGAAGTGTACTGACAATTCATTTCGGATGACCTTACGAATTGCAACATCACCCAGCCTTTATTTTTAATAATGGGGTAAAAAATTAAATAAACACATTTGAAAGATGGTTAAGGATGTTGCAATTTATTGGGTCTATGGATTGGGATAGCCTTGCTCTTCTGGAAAGATTACTAGGTGAAACCAGGAATTGTGTTAGGAAAAATAAAGCATTATAAAAAGAATTATTGTTTTGACCAAGTTTTTTCTAATTACAAATTTTCTTCTTTCAGAATTCTGTTTCCCTGTGGGAGGGAGACGGAAGTCTCCAAAGCTTTCCTATGGAAAGCTTTACTGGAGATGGGTCACGACCACCCCAGATGGTGAGTGTTCCATCTATTTTATATTTGTGAGACATCATGTGGTTTGTCATTACCTAAAAGATTTTTGAAGATATTAATTTATAAAATTAATTAATTAATACGTAAATGATTCTCATACCATGCAGCATTATTCCTATGAATTTACATTCTCTCGTTATTGTAGTTCATTTTCTTTTGAAATACTTGGAAAAACATTATATTCCATGGAGTTGATTACAAGTACAGTGGAACCTCTGTTTTCGTGTGCCCTAGTTTGTATGTAACACTATAGTTATTCTCTATAAAATGTATTTTTTGTTAATATTTTTGGGTGTCTGGTACGGAACCAATTAATCCATTCCAGACACCCAAAAATATTAACCAAAAATACATTTTATAGAGAATAATGGGAAGTACAATGCCTGCGCTTTAAAGGAGGGGGTCTGGGATAGTGACAGCTGGGAGGGACTATTCTCAGCTGTCGTATCTGAGCGCCTCTGCAAAGACAGTTAGTTACCATTTTGTCCTAGGCACATGTCGATTAGACACTAGGCCTGTTGTATGTGTGTGTGTGTGTGTGTAATGAAACACTTCAAAATGTTTCGGCCCCGCCGGGAATTGAACCCGGGCCCTCCGTGCGTGAAGCAAGAGCGCTAGCCACCATGCCATCGGGGCAGTGATTATGTATGAGTGTGGTGAAAGTGTTGAATGATGAAAGTATTTTCTTTTTGGGGATTTTCTTTCTTTTTGGGTCACCCTGCCTCGGTGGGAGACGGCCGACTTGTTGAAAAAAAAAAAAAAATAATTTTACATACAAACTAGGACATACGAAAACTGAGGTTCCACTGGACAGTACAATATTTATTAATGTCATGCAAATATACTTTGTCTTCATACTGTACCTTTGTGTTACTCTAAGTCAGTTCAGACAACGAATTAAGTTATTATTTGAACTTCTTATTAATTAAGACTGTCCAGTGTTCTTTCACTGTGCTCTATTGCTGGACATGAGTATTATTGAGCACAATAGTGACAAGTAAGTGTTCTAGAAGAATTAATCAAGTATAAGTAATTTTAATAGGATCAAGTTTATGGTAATATTTACCACAATAGCCTAATGCTGAACGTTTGATTATTTGTAATATCAAAAATTTTGCTCTAGCGAACTGTATTGCCATGTGTTTCATAGCAAGTCTAAAAAAAATATGGCCTACAAAAAAATTGAGATTTTATATAATCTTGAAAAATGTCATCATCTATCCTTCCTGCAAGAAGCAGGTTTTGTTGACACGTGGAGTTAAAAGATAAAAATGGGTTACAATGGTAACCCATTTATTGATTTGAAAAGGATTCCCACATAAATATAACCCCCATGTAATGAATTGCATTATTGTATATAAAATGTTACTATCAAGTCTCAAAACAAGATTAAACAGTTCCAATATTGTCCAGTTTAATGAGGCCTGCAGAGATACTAAGAATAGCTTGAAGGGACAATTTTTATAAAATGGATATGTTGCATGTTTGATTTTATAGTTGAGCTGAACCATTGTTATGTAAAAATAATAACCACATGGTGTCTCATTATAGACTTGCTTCCATATGATATAATGTATGAATAATAAACTCTGTACCTCAGGCTTTGGAAATGAGTTCCTCTTGCTTTGGTTATTAGAAAATTGGAGTTCACTGGCAACTTTTGAAATAGCCTTTTTATATGTATGTATGTACTGTATGTATGTATGTACTGTATGTATGTATGTACTGTATGTATGTATGTATGCATGCATGCATGTGTGTGTGTGTGTGTGTGTGTGTGTTTATACATTAAATATAAATATATCTTTCAACAAACTGGCCGTATCCCACTGAAGCAGGGTGGCCTAAAAAAGAAAAAACAAAGTGTTTATCTTAAATTTAGTAATGTGTACAGGAGAAGGGGTTACTAGCCCCTTGCTCCCATCATTTTAGTTGCCTCTCACGACACGCATGGCTGACGAAGGAAGAATTTTTTTCCACTTCCCCATTGTTGTGTGTGTGTGCGTGCATGATATATATGTTATATGGGTGTGAAGCATGGGTTGTAAGTGCTGCAGCAAGGAGACTGGAGGCAGTGGAGATTTGTGTCTTAAGGGCAATGTGTGGTGTAAATACACTCTCTCCTTACTTAACCCTTTCGGGGTCGGTGCCATACTAGTACGCTTTACGAGCAGGGGTTGGTGCCGTACTAGTGCGCATAAATTCTCGCGGCTTCAAATTAAGCAGGAAATGGCTGGTAGGCCTACATATGAAAGAATGGGTCTATGTGGTCAGTGTGCGCAGTATAAAAAATCCTGCACCACACACTGCATGATGAGAAAAAACAACAACTCCGTTTTTTTTCGTTTAAAACAGCGAATTTGCAGTCTGTTTTCGTATGGTATTTATTGATGTATTCTCGTTTTCTTGGTCTCATGTGATAGAAAGGAAGATATATTACAGAAATAGAGATGATTTTGATTGGTTTGACAATGACAAGTACCTTGAAATTGAGCTCAAAGTAGCGAAAATGTTCGACATTCGCCGATGTTCAAGAGTAAACAAATCACACCATGCGTCCAATACACATCAACTGGCGAGTCTAATATTCTTGCACAAGTGCGCTGATATTATTTATACCATTTTTACAATGATGCAGTTGTATACATAACAGTAAATATTCTATTTTTTGTGAGAATAAAAATTCAAAATAGAAAGCAAAAGTAATGTAAGAGAGGCCTGGAGACGTGACTAATGAACAGAGAAGATGTTATTTTAGTGCCAGGAATGTCTACCTTGTTTATTCTGGACCCTATTTTGAAATTGGCATCATTTGAAATTTGTGTGAAATTGGCCAAATTGTCATTTTCTGACCACTATTTTGGGTAGTTGAAATTGGTAAATAGGCGGTTTCTTGTACTCAATCGATAGAAGAAATGGAGTTCTAGCGAAATAGCTATGATTTTAGTGAACTGGAACATTTGAATTGACTAAAAATAGGGCTCAAAATGGGTGAAATCGCTGCTGCGTAAATATCTTCGAGACCGATAACTTCGTGAAAGCATAATTCCGTTAGTTTTCAATCATATTTCATAATTTTTGTGGCGTTATGATCGGAAAAAGATTCTCTATCATTTCATAAGATTTTTTTTTTTTAAATTCTTGGACTCTGAGAATGAGTTTCGGAGAGGTTCCTTGGAGCCCCAAAGGGTTAATGCTGATTTCCTCTATTCTGTTTATTTCAATATATGTACAGTACACTACTGTATAAACATTTTAAAATATACAAGAAATGGTGCAAAGGTGACATTAACCCATTAACTGTCCAAACGTATATATACGTTTTTACTGCTAGCGCTCCGAACGTATATACAGTAGACCCTCATTTAGCACGACTTTATGTTGCGCGTTTTGGGTATTACGCGATTGAAGAATTGCGGCACATTTTTATCTAACACGATGTAAACCTTATATTACGCGATTCGCTGGAGGGGAAAAATTTTGAGCCCGCGGTCGCCTGCAGTAGGTTAAACCATTGAGTCAGTGGGGGTCCTACTAAGGGTGGCTATGAGCCACAACAAGTGTTTAATGCTGACGAGACAAGTGTTTTCTGGAAGAAAATGCCAACATGAACTTATATCAGTCTGCAAGAGAAAATTGCACCAGGCTTCAAGACAGCAAAGGATCGCTTCACCTTGCTCCTTTTGGGTAATGCATCAGGTGATTTCAAGTGTAAGCCCATGGTTATTTACCGCTGTAAGAATCCTCATGCTTTGAGGAAAAGGGAATTTGTTTTCCTTCGCACAAACTAAGTTTATTCAGGTATACAGAGATAGTTACATTGATTATCATACATGCAGCATATGTGTAGAGAACCTAGGATAACCCAAAGTGTTATCCTAGAGAACCTAGGATAACCCAAAGTGTTATCCTAGAGAACCTAGGATAACCCAAAGTGTTATCCTAGAGAACCTAGGATAACCCAAAGTGTTATCCTAGAGAACCTAGGATAACCCAAGTGTTATCCTAGAGAACCTAGGATAACCCAACGTTTGGGTTATCCTAGGTTCTCTACACATATGCTGCTATGTATGATAATCTTTGTAACTGTATCTGTGTATACCTGAATAAACTATAGTTTGCAGGAAGAAAAAGCAACCATTCCCTCAAGCGGCCGGTGCTAATGTTGTGGAACAGCTGGGGAGACCACCCGCCTTCCCATGCTACCCCTCCCCCAACAACACCCTACCATCCCAGCATTCGTATTCCATACGCGTCAAGCCAGCTGTGTTTGTCAAGAATAAGAGTGAATTGTGTTTTGATCTTTAAATTACTATATCTTGTATCTGCCAAGCAATCATGTCACCCAGTAGGCATACAAGTGTTGCTCAAAGTGGCAAGAAAATGTTTAAGCATTTATTAAGTCTTAGAACTAACGAAGAAAAAGATATTAGACAAGACATAACCTGTGGCTGTAATGAAGTGTTACTTTGTACACACAAAAAGATGTAAACATAAGTTTGTGTGACTAACTTACTGAATGACTTGACTGACTGACTTACTGAATGACTTGACTGACTTACTGAATGACTTGACTGACTTACTGAATGACTTGTCTGACTGACTTACTGAATGACTTGTCTGACTGACTTACTGAATGACTTGACTGACTGACTTACTGAATGACTTGACTGACTGACTTACTGAATGACTTGACTGACTGACTTACTGAATGACTTGACTGACTGACTTACTGAATGACTTGACTGACTGACTTACTGAATGACTTGACTGACTGACTGAATGACTTGACTGACTTAATGAATGACTTGACTGACTTAATGAATGACTTGACTGACTTAATGAATGACTTGACTGACTTACTGAATGTCTTGACTGACTTACTGAATGTCTTGACTGACTTACTGAATGTCTTGACTGACTTAATGAATGACTTGACTGACTTAATGAATGACTTGACTGACTTAATGAATGACTTGACTGACTTAATGAATGACTTGACTGACTTAATGAATGACTTGACTGACTTACTGAATGACTTTATTAAAGTTAGAGACACTCAGTACAACTATCGACTTCAGTTCCAGAATCTCTACTATCCACCTCAGCCCAGTAGGGCCACAGCATAACTCTCCACTCTCTTCACAATCATCCACAAACATCAGCACCCACAATTTAAGGTAAATACTATTATTTCTGTTACATTTGTAGTCTTAAGCAGTAAAAACAACGTAATACATCACGATAATGAACTACAATTACATATTCTCTTTTATATTTGTAAGATCTGTTGGTCTAAAAAAAACTTGTTTGGCTTTTTGGGGACTCTCAGGACTGTAACCCTATTTTTCCCATAAGTTCTTTTAATTATCTAACACGATTTTACCTAACACGATGTTTTCAGGACTGTAACTACCGTGCTAAATGAGGGTCTACTGTATACGTTTTTTTTTACATGCTTTCTTATGGGGAAAATCAAGGTCGGAGCGCTAGTGGTAAAAACGTATATATACGTTTGGACAGTTAATGGGTTAAAACAATATCAAAGATGGTTGACACAAACCCACTACCATTATAGTATGCTCCTCACTTTCGTACTAGTACGCCTAAATTCTAGTGCCCTCAAATCAAGTGGAAACAGGCTGGTAGGCCTAGACGTGAGAGAATGGGTCTGTGCGGTCAGTGTGCGCAGTATAAAAAAATCCTGCACCACACAGTGCATGATGAGGGAAAAAAACTGACTTGTGTTTTTGGTTCAAAACAGCGACTTTGCAGTCTATTTTCGTATAGTATTTATGCTTGTATTCTCGTTTTCTTAGTCTCATTTGATAGAGTAGATGATATATTACGGAAATAGAGATAATTTTGACTGGTTTCATGATGACAAGTACAGTCAACCCTCCGTTTTCGTGCATAATCCGTTCCTGTGGGATGCCCTAAAACTGAAATACACGAAAACTGAAACCATTTTCCCCAAAAGAAATAATGGAAATTTAATTAGTAATCCGTTTCAGACACCCAGGAGTATTAACAAAAAAATAATTTTTTTAGATATTAAATATAGATTTACATGCAGAAAAGAATGACAAATAAATATAAAGCACTAATAACATGTATAAATGAACATTTAACATTACACTTAACTTTATTGGTGACTCCTGTTGGTGTATGGAAGATAGAGGAAGAGGAGAGAGGGAGGCGAGTTTATTGTTGGGAGGCAGGACAAAATGCTTCAATTTGACACTAATATCAGCTCTACGGCTTATTTATCTATCACAATTCATCTAATATGACATAATAAACTCCTACCAACCCAATAGAAATCCCACTCAAAATCAACACCCTTAAAAACAAGACAGGAGACAAACAGCTTACCACCTTTTATGTACAAAAAAGCTTCACAGGTACTGTCACTAATTATTGCAACACACTTTAAGAAATCCATTGAAACCTCTACCTACCCAGCAATTCTTAAAATAGCAAGGGTCACCCCGATACACAAAGGAGGTGATCAAACAGACTTGAATAATAATAGACCAATATCTAATTTACCACTGCTTTCTAAAATCTTTGAAAAATTAATTCATAGACGGATCTATTCCTACCTCGTCTCACACAACGTACTCAACCCCTGTCAGTTTGGATTCAGGACCAACAAGAGCACAAATGATGCCATTATACACATGCTAGAGTTAATATACACCGCACTTGAGAAGAAGTCCCACTGGGAATCTTCATTGACCTACACAAAGCTTTTGATACAGTCGACCATTATTTATTGTTCACAAAATTAGCACACTATGGTATTAGAGGTCACCCACTCAACTACCTAAAGTCATACCTTAGTAACAGAAGCCAATACGTGTACACAAATGGAGCGACCTCTTCCACACAACAAATTACAGTTGGAGTCCCTCGAGGAAGTGTCCTGGGTCCACTCCTATTCCTCATTTACATCAATGACCTATCGAATGCATCACAACTACTCAAACCCATATTTGCAGATGACACAACGTATGTCTTCTCTCTCACAAATCCAGTCATACTGGTCAACACCGTCAATGCCGAATTACAGAAAATATCAACATGGATGACGACTAATAAGCTTACTCTCAATACTGACAAGACCTACTTCATACAGTTTGGAAACAGAGCCACAAATGTTCCACTTAACATAACGCTCAATGGTTCACCCATCACAAGACTCTCAGAGGGAAAATTCCTAGGAATCCACCTTGACAATAGTCTTAAATTCCAAACACACATACAACAAATTTCCAAGAAAATCTCAAAGACAGTAGGCATATTATCAAAGATACGCTATTATGTGCCACAATCAGCTCTCCTTGCACTACAGTGGACCCTCGCCATTCGAATTTAATCCGTTTCAGGAGCTTGTTCTTAACGTGAAATGTTCGAAAGGCGATTTAATTTTTCCCATAAGAAATAATGGAAATACAATTAATCCGTTCCAGAAATCCAAAAATATATAAAAAATATTATATTTTAATAAAATTAAGCTTCTACATAGACAAAAACATTAAATACTACAGTGCTGTACTACTAAAAGTATTAGTAAATAAATGCAAGTCTTTTTACTTACCATTATTGAAGATTGTTGATGGCATATGGAAGAGAGGGAGTAGGAGGGAGGAAGGGAGGGGTTAGTGTTTGGAAGGGAATCCTTCCAGAAGGACTTCAGGTACCAAAGCCCTATCTGGGGTTACTTCTTTCTTTGTCTTTTAATCCCACTAGGACCAGCTTGGGAGTTACTGGACACTTTAACAAAATAACTGTCCACAGTCCTCTGTTTCTGGCGCCTTTTCAACATGTTCCTGAAGAAGGACATTGTTTGGTCACTGAACATGCTGCTGTTATGGCTTGTTTGAGCTTGTTCAGGGTGGTATTTTTCAACAAAACTTTGCAATCTATTCCACATTGTACACATCTCCTTAATCTCTGAAGAAGGCACCTTCTTCAGCCCCTCTTCCTCCTCCTTCTCCCGTGAATCAATAGCCTCAAATCTGGTCTGATGCTCTTCCATTTCCAGCTCTTGCAGCTCTTGAGTTGTTAGCTCTACCCTGTGTCCTTGCACTAGCTCTTCCACATCATCGCCACTCACCTCCCACCCCATGGACTTGCCCAATTCCACAATAGAGTCCACAACAGGCACAGGGTCGTCAGGGTCAGCCTCAAACCCTTCAAAATCCCTCTGTTGGACACAACCTGGCCACAATGGTCTCCAAGCAGAGTTCAAAGTCCTTGAAGTCACTCCCTCCCAAGCCTTGCCTATAAGGCCTATGCAGCTGTAGATATTGAAATGATTCTTCCAGAACTCTCTAAGGGTCAATTCACTGTCCGAGGTCATTTCAAAGCACTTTTCAAACACTGCTTTTGTGTAGAGTTTTTGAAGTTACAGATGACCTGCTGGTCCATGGGCTGGAGGAGAGGAGTGGTGTTAGGAGGCAAGAACTTCAGTTTTATAAATTTGAAGTCTTCACACAGTAGGTCTTCCATGTTTTGAGGATGTGAAGGAGCATTGTCCAGCAACAGGAGGCACTTTTTGTCCAAACCCTTTTCCTGTAGGTATTTTCTCACACTGGGGCCAAACACTTCATGGATCCAGTCACTGAAAAGGTGCTTTGTGACCCATGCATTCTGACTAGCTCTCCACAACACACACAATCTACTTTTGACGACATTGTGTCTCTTGAACACACTGGGATTTTCTGAGTGATACACTAGTAAAGGCTTTAATTTAAAATCCCCACTAGCATTACTACACATCATGAGAGTTAGCCTGTCTTTCATAGGCTTGTGTCCTGGCAGTGCCTTTTCCTCCTGAGTAATGTAGGTCCTGTTGGGCATTTTCTTCCAAAACAGGCCTGTTTCGTCACAATTGAACACTTGTTCAGGTTTCAATTTTCAGTCTTTATGTAGTCCTGAAACTCCTTTATGAATTTTTCAGCTGCATGTTTGTCTGAACTGGCAGCCTCACCATGCCTTACCACATTATGTATGCCACTACGATGTTTAAATCTCTCAAACCAGCCTTTGCTGGCTTTAAATTCACTACCATTACAATCAGCACTGGTTGCAGGCATTTTCTTTAAAAGATCGGCATGCAAGTTCCTTGCCTTTTCACAAATAATTGACTCAGACACACTATCACCCGCTAACTCTTTATCCTTGATCCACACCAGCAACAACTTTTCAATCTCTTCGATTATTTGTGGTTTGTTTTTGGCTCGCACAGTAACACCTTTTGCAACATCAGCTTGCTTAATTTCTTCCTTCTTAAGCAGGATAGAAGCGATAGTTGACCTGTTTTTGCCATGTATCCTGGCAAGATCACACAATCGCACACCACTCTCGTATTTTTGTATTATTTCCTTCTTCATTTCTACGGTGTTTCTCACTTTTATCAGCCCAGGGGTACCACTAGGAACTTTCTTGGGACCCATGGTAGCTTATTTCACAGTCGCACTTAATGAACAAACTCCAAAAAATTATAATTAAGTGTGAAATGTCTGGGGAAGCGTGCAGGGTATTGTTCTCTCGAGTGTAAACAACGCGGGACTGGCTCTCCACGCCTGCGCTGTGAGGCACCCAAGCGCCTGGGCCGACAGGTCACGAACGTATTCGTTCGACTCGCGATAATTTGTTCGCATGACGATTTCGAATTTTTTGTACTAATGACGATTTGTTCGACTGCCGAGCCGTTCGAATAGCGGGGGTCCACTGTATATCATTCACTTATCTACCCTTATCTCACCTATGGAATCTGTGCATGGGGCTCAACAACACTAAATCACCTTAGACCACTCATAACCCAGCAAAAGGCTGCAGTCAGGATGATAACAAATTCCCGTTCTAGACAGCACACTCCACCAATATTTAAAACTACTCACCGTAGAAAACATTCATACCTATTCATGTGCCTACTACATACACAAAACTCTACATGCTAATATCAACCCTCCACTCAAAATTCTCCTCAACAACTTTAACCCTTTGACTGTCGCAACCCTCAATCCTGAGTGCCATTCTGTTGTCGCAAAATATTCGAAAAAAAAAAAATTATTTTTTCTTATCAAAATGTGAAGATTATTTTTCTGATTGTTTTTATCCTAAAAACAGATTTTTGCCATCAATACTTACCGAGATATGGAGGTGTAAATTTGGCAGAAAATGAGCCGCGTATGGCAACAGCGGCGACTGCCGCTCACTCAGTAAACATTTGTTTACTTCCATTCGTAGATTTCTTGTTTTTTTCACTATTTTCTTTTTTTACGTAACTTATGTGGCCTGTGAGACCAAGGTAAGGTGCAATGTATATATATACATTCGTTGTATGCAACACAATAATAGCATAAACATTAGTATCTTTATATTGTTTACAAAACTTGTTTACACAAATGAACAATACAAAAAAATCTTTATTACTATTGTTCTATAATACATATATACAAATGTACAGTCACTGGACATGTTCATAGACATTCTGCAGCTTGTGGAACTCTTTGAAACATGGTTCCATGCATAGTGGTGTTTACATTCCTCACACATAAAACTAGTGTGTCTGCATTTTTGTGGGCGTTTTTTTGTATATGCACAGACAAAACATCTCTTCTGAGCAGTTTTCTTCAAAGTAGTAGCAAGCAGTTGTGTTAGGTAGTTATCCTAGGTTTATGGTCGTCTGGGTCGTCATTCCTTCCTTCCTACATTCCTTCCTTCCTTCCTACATTCCTTCCTTCCTTCCTACATACCTACCTTCCTTCCTTCCTTCCTTCCTTCCTTCCTTCCTACCTACCTACCTACCTACCTACCTACCTACCTACCTTTCTTCCTTACTACCTTTCATCTCGTCCTTCCTTTCTTCCTTCTGGTTTCTACATATACACAGTCACTGGACACGTGCCTAGAACTGCTATAAGCTTCTGGAAGCTGGTTGTTGTGTCTGGGTCATCATTCCGACCTTCCTTCCTTCCTACATTCCTTCTAACCTTCCTTCCTTCCTTTCATCTCGTCCTTCCTTTCTTCCTTCCATCTGGTTTCTATATATACGCATATATAATCACTGGACACTTCATAGAATTGCTATTAGCTTCTGGAAGCTGGTTGTTGTTTCTGGGTCGTCATTCCTTCCTTCCTTCCTGCCTACCTTCCTTCCTGCCTTCCTGCCTTCCTTCCTACCTTCCTTTCTACCTTCCCTCCTGCCTTCCTTCCTTCCTGCCTTCCTTCCTGCATTCCTTCCTACCTTCCTTCCTGCATTCCTTCCTACCTTCCTTCCTTCCTACATGCCTTCTTACATGCCTTCCTTCCTTCCTACATTCCTTCCTTCCTACATTCCTACCTTCCTTTCATACCGTCCTTCCTTTCTTTCATCTCCTTCCTTCTGGTTTCTATATATACACATATATAGTCACTGGACACTTCATAGAACTGACATTTAGCTTCTGGAAGCTGGTTGTTGTGAGTGTGTGGACTTGTAAATATGCTGAGTCAGGGTGCGGCTGCTGTCAAAATGACATATTATACCACCACTCACCTGTCAACACCCATGGGGTCCCAAGCTCTTTTTCCCCACAGTCCTTCCTACCTACTTACGTACCTACTTACGTACCTACTTACGTACCTACTTATGTACCTACTTACGTACCTACTTACGTACCTACTTACGTACCTACTTACGTACCTACTTACTTACCTACTTACTTACCTACTTGCTTACCTACTTACGTACCTACTTGCTTATTGCCTACCTACATACCTACTTGCCTACCTACTTACCTACCTACTTACTTACCTACCAACTTATTGCTATTGTTCTATAATATATATACACATATATAATGACTGGACACTTTCCATCAACTTCCCTTAGCGCTTGAAGTTGTGTGTGTGCGGACAAATAAATTTGCTGAGTCAGGGTAAGCCAGCTGTCAAAATGACATATTATACCATTACTCACCACCCTCACTGCTGTCAACCTGTCAACACAAAAGGGGACCCATGTCTTCCCCACAACCTCCTTCCTAGCTTCCTTTCTTCCTTCATTCCTTTCTTACTTATTTCCTTCCTTCCTTCCTCTCGTCTCTTCCTTCCTTCCTCTCATCTCTTCCTTCCTGCCTTCCTTTCTTCCTTCATTCATTCCTTCCTTTTTTTCGTCCTTCCTTTCTTACTTCTTTTGTTCCTTCCTTCCTCTCATCTCTCCTTCCTTTCTTTCTTTCTTCTTTTGTTCCTTCCTCTCATCTCTCCTTCCTTTCTTTCTTCTTTCCTTCCTTCTTTCCTTCCTTTCATCTCTTCTTTCCTTCCTTACTTTCATCTCTTCTTTCCTTCCTTACTTTCTTTCTTTTTTCCTTCCTTCCTTCTGGTATCCTGGGCATTGCTTTCGGTCACAAACTCCTCAAAACCATGAAATTCATCTTCAGAGACACTTCCATCTGTGTTAGAGCTATCATTGAGGAAGAGAACAGTCCCAGATGCGCCAAGGAGTCAGATAATTCTTACCTCTAGGCATGCTGAACAAGGACTACTGAAATGGCGTTCCCACAATGCACCACTGGCTGCCCGATTTTTTTTATACTGCGCACACTGACCACACAGACCCATTCTCTCACATGTAGGCCTACCAGCTTTCTCCTGTTTGATTTGAGGCTGCTAGAATTTAGGCGTATAGATACGTCCGAAACAGTGGCTCGTAAGACGTATATATACGACCGAAACAGTCAAAGGGTTAATAGGTCCCACGGCCACAACACAAGATAGATCACTTTTTGACATACCCCGAGTCCATACCAACCAATGTAAAAATTCTATGCACATAAAGGGCCCCAGAATCTGGAATTCATTACCAGTAAATATTAAGTTAACCTTGTCGGAAAATCAATTTAAGACTTCTCAAAAATCACCTACTCACCCTAAACTAAATACTCATACTGTAAACTACTTTCAAAAATGCTCAATGTTATTTTCCTTAAGATAATCTCAATTTTATATTATCATCTGCCTAAACACTTGTTACAATTTAATATCATCATAATGTCATTTCAACAGTATAATATCATCATATTGTAATTTGAAATAAACTATATAACTAGAATAAACTCAAATCAATTTCTCTAGTATTATGTACATAGTATATAAGTCAGTAGATTAAGCTGCCCCTAATGCCATGGCATGCCAGTGGCTCTCCTTGCATTACAGTTTTATGATTGTAACTACCAATATATATGTATACTTTCAAAGAAATAAAAATTTTATTTTATTTTATTTATTTACTTATATAGTGAAAGACTGCAACAGGAAAGGTAACATAATAGAATAGTTTATAGAATATGAAATACTGTAATGATTACTGGATATCTTAATACAGTGGACCCCTGAGTATTGGCCGTAACCGTTCCAGGAGCTAAGCCTCAACTTGAACTGGCCGAAAGTTGAACTAATATTTCCCATAAGAAATAATATAAATACAATTAATCCGTTTCCACCCAAAAATATTCACCAAAAATTAATTTTTTAAAGAATAAATACTATAGTTTTACATACAGAAAACAATGAGAAATAAATATAAAGCACTAATTTTAATGGATAAATGAACATTTGAATCAGTTTTACCTTTATTGAAGACTCTTGTTGGCGTATGAGAGAGGCAGGAGAGTTTGTTTGGAGGTAGGACAAGATAGCCCTTCAATACGACACTAATATAAACTCTACGGCTTATTTATCTATCACAATTCATCTAATATGACATAATAAACAATATTAATAACATAGAAACATGATATATACTCTAAAATGAATAAAATATGTCATTATGTATGAGGGAACTGGCAGTAGTGCTACTGCTGTTGGGTTTATAAGGGCCACTGACCATAAGCCGTACATATACTGCTGGTGGTGGAGGCAACAGGCCACCACCACTAATTCATACTGAAACAATGTACGTAATTTATAAATATGAAATATTTACACTTTATAAATAAGAAATATTTACACTTGCCTTGCAAGAGATGGTGGCAGAGGGCAACGTTGGTCTCAGTGCCCCTATATTACTACCTCAAACAACAATGGAGTTAAGCTTCGTGTTGTCATTTTTCTATCGCTTAATCGTTTAACTTACTTGCTACACTGTTAATGCTACACTTTATCACTGGCTGGTGCTATAGCCTTTATTGACTCATGCTGCTTTAGTATCGTACATATCGTAGAATCAGTGAATCACTGAAGAAGACACATTCTCCCCTCTCTCTTCCTCCTCCACTTTGGTATACAGTGGACCCCCAAAGTTCGTTGGCGTCGGAGTTCGTGATATTTTTTTTGCAAAAACATTGGTTCGGTGTTCATGGATCCGCTTGGAGTTCGTGATTCGTCCTGGACACGTACGCGTGGCCTGAGCGGGCCCGACACTCCATTGAGAGTCAGTGTGCCATTCTTTACCAGCGAGTGAGCGCCACCCACACATTCATACCATACATTTTGTCATTATTCCAGTGTTTTTAGTGCTTGCAACTGCTAAATAAGCCACCATGGGCCCCAAGAAAGCTCCTAGTGCCAGGCCTGTGGTAAAGAATGTCAGAAATACGGTAGAACTGAAAAAAGAGATAATAGCAAAATATGAAAGTGGAGTTCATGTCGCTGAGCTGGCCAGGCAGTATGGCAAAGCCTATTCAACCATCGCTTCCATTGTGGCCAAGGGAAAGGAAATCAAGGACACTGTTGTTGCGAAAGGTGCAAGTATGGTCACAAAACAGAGATCGCAAGTACTGGAAGATGTTGAGACTTTGTTGTTAGTGTGGATCAACGAGAAACAATTAGCAGGAGATAGTGTTACGCAGGCAATAATATCTGAAAAAGCAAGGCAATTGCATGATGATCTCGTCAAGAAAATGCCTGCAACGAGTGCTGAAGTGAACGAATTTAAAGCCAGCAAAGGCTGGTTTGACAGATTTAAGAAGCATAGTGGCATACACAGTGTAATAAGGCATGGTGAGGCAGCCAGTTCAGACAAAGTTGCTGCTGAAAAATATGTTCATGAATTTCAAAGCTATGTAAAGGCTGAAGGATTTAAACCTGAACAAGTGTTTAATTGTGACAAAACAGGCCTGTTTTGGAAGAAAATGCCAAACAGGACCTTCATTACACAGGAGGAAAAGGCACTGCCAGGACACAAGCCTATGAAAGACAGGCTAACTCTTATGTTGTGTGCTAATGCTAGTGGGGATTTCAAAGTGAAGCCTTTACTGGTGTATTACTCTGAAAATCCCTGAGCGTTTAAGAAGTACAGTGTCGCTAAGAGTAATTTGTGTGTGATGTGGAAGTTTAACAATAAGGCATGGGTCACTAGGGAAATTTTCTTTGATTGGTTCCATGAAGTGTTTGGCTCCAGTGTGAAGAAATATCTTGAGGAAAATAAATTGCCACTTAAGTGTCTCCTGGTAATGGACAATGCTCCTGGTCGTCCTCCAGACTTGCAAGAGCAAATTGTGGAGGATTTTAAGTTCATCAAAGTGAAGTTCTTGCCCCCTAATACCACTCTTCTCCTCCAGCCCATGGACCAGCAGGTCCTTTGTAACTTCAAAAAACTGTACACAAAAGCAATGTTTGAAAGGTGCTTTGACACAACCTCAGACACTGCTTTGACCCTAAGAGAGGTCTGGAAAGATCACTTCAATATCCTCAATTGCATAAACCATATAGGGAAGGCTTGGGAGGAAGTGAGTACCTGGACTTTGAACTCTGCTTGGAGAAAATTGTGGCCAGACTGTGTCCCAGAGAGGGATTTTGAAGGGTTTGGGGCTGAGCCTCAGGGAACTGAGCCTGTTGTGGAACGTATTGTGTCTTTGGGGAAGTCCATGGGGTTGAAGGTTACTTGTGAGGATGTGGAAGAGTTGGTGGAGGATGACAATGAAGAGCTAACCACTGCAGATCTGCAAGAGCTTCAACTGCAACAGAAACAGACCACAGCTCAGGAAAGTGATTCAGAGGAGGAGGAGGAGATATGGAGGACGTTGCCTTCTTCAGTGATTAAGGAGATGTGTGCCAAGTGGAGTGACTTGCAAAGATTTATGGAGCATTATCACCCTAACAAAGCTGTTGCAGCCCGTGCTAGCAACATGTACAATGAGACTGTGGTGTCCCACTTCAGGACTGTTTTAAAGGAACGCCAGATACAGAGCTCCCTGGAAAGTTATTTTATCAGACAGGGGTCAAGTGACTCTCAACCTGGTCCTAGTGGCATTAAAAGAAAAAGGCCAGTAACCCCAGAAAAGAACTTGGTACCTGAAGTGTTAATGGAAGGGGATTCCCCTTCCAAACACTAGCAACTCCTCCATCCTCTCCCCTCCTCCCGTCTTCCACACATCAACAACTCTTCAATAAAGGTAAGTGACATGTTATTACTGTTTATTTCTTATTTCTCATTGTTTTCTGTGTAATTTACTGTATATTTGTTGTACAAAAAGAATTTATTTTAATACTTTTGGGTGTCTGGAACGGATTAATTTTATTTCCATTATTTCTTATGGGAAAAATAGATTCGGAGTTCGTTATATTCGGTGTTCGCAGCGCCCTCTGGAACGGATTAATCACGAACTCCGGAGGTCCACTGTACTTTGCTACAATTTCTTTCTTCAATTCTATCGTGTTTGTCACTTTCTTTACCAAAGGGCTGCCACTATGAAGCTTCTTTGGGCCAATGGTGGCTTATTTCACAGTCACAATCAATAAACAAGCACTAAACACAATGAATTTATTGTGAAATGTAATGTTCACTCAATGGTTATCAAAGTTAGACTGGCTCACGACGCCTGCACGGGGAGGCACGCAAGCCGATAGTCGGGCCAAAATTGGGCCAAAAAAAGCGACCGAAACACAAGTCAGCCAATACTCAGGGTAGCCAATACTCAGGGGTCCACTGTATATACTTACCAAACCTAATAGTAACAGTGTTGGGACATAGATGGTAAAGGGAGGACATGATGCCCTCAATGATGAGACCATAGCCTAGAGAAGTAAAGAGACCATAATGTCGACTCACTCCAACATTCTGAAAAAATAAAAATCCTTTTATCATAACCTCTTAAGTAGAGAATTCAATTTTTTTCATACTAAATTATTAATGATGTAATTAATTACTTTCAGGCTATTTACCTTCAACTTGCTCACTCTAAATTTGGTAATACTGAAAAATACTGAGCATAAAATCCTGTATAACTTATAATCTAGCAGTGAGAGCTTACTGGCAGAACAACCAGAAGTCAACCATAAGCAAAGGTGTCTAAACTTCCCACTCTCTATGCAATGGATGACTCTACAGAAGGTGTCTTGCTGTCTTAGTCCCCTACTAGGCCAAAGTCTTTGTCAGGACATACGATAAATCATCGTGCTTTAAGTATGCTGAATGGTGATACATACCCATATGTTCTATTTAGCAGCAGATAAGCCTAGCCCAGGGCTGGGCTGTGGTGTAGACAAGCTCTCAAAATCTATCAAAGGTATATTGAGCTCACTAGCTCTGTGATCACTGGACAACCTGCCATCAGTGCTTTTCAGCAAATCAGGAAGTTTTTGTTTTTTAACACATGAGACATTTCCCACTAAGGCAGGGTGACCCAAAAAAGAAGAAACAATTTCATCATCACTCACTCCATCACTGTTTTGCCAGAGGCATGCCAATACTACAGTTCAAAAACTGCAACATATCTCTACCCCTCCTTCAGAGTGCAGGCACTGTACTTCCCACCTCCAGGATTCAGTCCGGGTAAACCTTTTTTACAAAAAGGAAATCCATGTATTGAAATTCCTTGTATTGGAAGTATCCTTGGTTACTCACTAAGAACCACTCTATATATGCATATCAGAATACATCTTCCTATTTTCCACTGCATCAGGTGCACAAGTGGGCACTCTCATGGTACTCCACTTGGATGATTATTGTTGAATATTGATGAGAGGAAGAGATATCTTGCATTGGGAAGGGAGGTATAACAGCTTTTAGGAGTGAGAAAGAGCCAGTGTGGGGGTGGTGCACAAGGCAGTGGGTAAAATGAAAGGTGGTAAAGCAGCTAGGATAGATGGGTTAAAGACAGAAATATTAAAAGGTGAGGATATAGTTTTGGAGTGGTTGGTGCTTTTGTTCAATATAGGCATGAATGGGGGAAAATGTACCTAGGGATTTGCACAAAACATGCATAGTTTCTTCATATAAGGGAAAAAGGATATAAAAGACTAAAAATTATTGGGGAATAAGCCTAAGTATACCAGGTAAAGTGTATGGTAGAGTTATTATTGAGAAAATTATTGTTAAGACAGTAGCATTACAGAGGAACAGGGAGGTTTTACGAAGGGTAAAACTGAAGCATGTAAGTGAACAATAGTTATAAATAAGGAACTTTTCATTTAATTTATGGTTTTAGAAAAGGCATATGATAAGAGTGTATGGAGGTGCAATGTGGCAGATGTAGCAAAAATATGGATTAAGTGATAAGTTACTTAAAGAAGTAAAGAGCTTTTAGGTGGATAGTGAGGCTCAGGTTAAGGTATGTAGAAGAGAGGGAGATTATTTTCCAGTAAAAGTGATGTCATCATTGTTGGTTGTTTAACCCTTTCACTGTCGGTCTCGTAATATTACGGCTTGCAAGCCAGTGTCGGTCCCATAACAGTACGCCAAAATTCTAGCGACTTCTAATCTTGCAGGAGAAAGCTGGTAGGCCTACATATAAGAGAATGGGTCTGAGTGGTCAGTGTGCACAGTATAAAAAAATCCTGCAGCACACAGTGCATAATGAGAAAAAAATACTCCAATCGTGTTTTTCGTTTAAAACAGCGACTTTGCGGTGTATTTTTGTATGGTATTTATGGTTGAATTTTCATTTTCTTGGCCTCATTTGATAGAATGGAAGATATATTACAGACTAAAAGTACCTTGAAATTGAGCTCAAAGTAGCAGAAATGTTCGATTTTTGCCGATGTTCAAGAGTAAACATATTACGTCACGTGTCCAATACACATCAACTCGTGGGTCTAATATACTTTCACAAATGCGCTGACATTATTTATACCATTTTTACAATAATGCAGTACTCTGCATAACAGTAAATCTCCTATTTTTTGCATGAATAAAAATTCAAAATGGAAAGCAAGCGTAATATAAGAGGGGCCTGGAAACATAACTAATGAACAGAGAAAAATGTTATTTTAGTGGTAGGAATGTTTGCATTGTTAATTCTGGACCCAATTTTGAAATTGGGCTTCCTTGAATTGTGTATGAAATTGGACAAATTACCAATTCTGATCACTTTATTGGGTAGTTGAAATCAGTAAATAGGCAGTTTCTTCAACTCATTCGATAGACCAAAATGAGTTCTAACGAAATAGGTACAAGTTTTGTCGACTGGAACAATGGAATTGAATTGGCTGAAAATAGGGCTCAAAGTGGGTAAAATCGCCGATGCATAAATATCGCTGAGACTGCTAACTTCGCGAGAGCGTAATTCTATAAGTTTTCCATCAAATTTCGCACTTTTGGTGTCATTACCATCAGGAAAAGATTCTCTATCATTTCATGAGAAAAAAATATACATTTTTTTTTAAATTCTTCAACACTGAGAGCAAGTTTGTGAGCAGGGGTCTCGACAGTGAAAGAGTTAACATACAGTGGACCCTCGCTATTCGAATACTCCAAAACTCACCCTTTTATGTAAGTTTATTATTGTAAGTGCTTTTATAAGTGTACAGTGGTCCCTCGGTTTTCGTGCATCTCCAAACTCGAACATTTATGTAAGTGTATTTTCGTAAGTGCTGTTGCAAGTGTATTTTTGGGGGTCTGAAATAGACTAACCTACGTGACATTATTTCTTAAGGAAGTAAATTCGTTCGGTAATGGCACTTGAGCAGCATTCTGGAATGAATTTTCGGCGAAAACCGAGGGACCACTGTATTTTTGGGGGTCTGAAATGAACTAATCTAATTACATCATTCCTTATGGGAATAAATTCGTTTGGTAACAGCATTCTGGAATGAGGGTGAGTTTTGGAGTGTTCGAATAGTGGGGATCCACTGTATTTACAGATGGGGTTGTAAGAAAGTGAATGCTAGGGATGTTAGGAAAAGATGTGGGATTGAAAGACAGTGAATCTGGTATGGAGTGGGAGTTGTTACAATTGCTTTTTGCTGATGACATGATTCTTTTTTGGGAGATTTTAAAGAGAAGATGCAAAGGTTGGTGGACGAATTTTGGAGAGTATGTAAAAGAAGGAAATTAAAATAAACACAGGTAAGATTAAGGTGATGAGAGTATCAAACAATATGAACAACGAGAGATTGGATATTTTATTGGAGGGAGGGAAAATGGAGGAAGTAAATAAAGTCAGGTATTTGGTAGTGGACTTGTCAGCAGATGGTTCTATGAGAAATGAGGTGAACCACAGAAAGGATGAAGAAAAAAAGGTGGGTGGTGCACTGACAAATCTATAGACAAAGAACTTCATCCATGGAAGAAAAAAGAGGAATGTACCACAGTAGTGATACCAGCATTGTTGTAAGTGAAAAGCATGAGTTTTGAATGTTACAGTGAGGAGGAGGCTGGAGGCAGAGTTGTCATGTCTAAGGGCAAAGTGTGGTATGAATATTATGCAGAGAATTCAGAGTTAGGAGATTAGGTATGGAGTTAACAAAAGTATTCAGAGGGCTGAGGAAGGGTTGTTGAAGTGGTATGCATATTTAGAGAGGAGAGAGAAAACAGGATGACTAGGATGGCATATAAATCTGGGGTGGAGGGAAGGAGGTGTAACAGTCATCCTAGGAAAGGTTTGTGTGAGTTTGTTAGATAAGAGCGAGTGGAGGCAAGTGGTTTTTATGATTTGAAGATCTGTCAGTGTGTGAGGAAGGGATACAAGGAAACCGGTTAGCCAGACTTGAGTGTTGGAGGTAAATAATGAAACTTAAGTCCCATAGCCGAAGCGGTAGACCATTGGGGCTGTCTATTTTGGAACCATGGTTCAAGCTTCTTGTCCATCTTTATTTATTCGCTGAAAGTCATTTATTACGACCTAATTTGAGTTCATGCTTATCAACATTCATGTTATCATGGCGGGTTACAGATCTACTCAGGATTTTAACTGCATTCTTATAACACAGTTTCATTATTTACTTCACTTCTATTATTATTCCTAATGCTAGACACAGACACACCAAAGTTATATTCTACATTTTTCTTCAGGGTACTTTTTTCGGCTAATGGATCATGAAGATCTAATGGTTCATGAAGAAGTAATCCAATGTATGATGGAATCCATAACAATTGTACATTAATTCCTTTTTCCCACATTTTTGAGAATCTATATCTGGCTTTTCCAATGAGCATGTTGTTAGAGGCATTATGTAAGTTAAGAGCCTCCAGTGATGATATAGAATCAGTAATAATCATAGTCAAGCTCACCCTAAAGACTGGGAAAACTGCAGACTAAACTTACATTATTAGGATTGAACTTGATTAGAATGTTGTAAGTTAATCTCTGATGTCTCCTCACAATGATGGTGAAAGCAATTCCCACGAAGATGTAAGCAATGTTGCTGAAGACCCGAGAAAAGTCTGGTATGACTCCAAAAGCAGTAAGACAACGAGAGTTATAAAAGCATTGATCTTCTATACCATAATTCATCAGCATCTGAAAATGCATTAGATGGAGTAAACATTTTTGCAAAATTGAAAAGAAACCTTAAGACTAGAAATCAAATCAAAGAACAATAAATTTGGCTGGAATAAATTACATCAGGAAATTACATAGGAAATTAACACTGGACAATATTTTAGTCCTTTATTAAGAGTTGTTCAGATGAAGTTATTACCGTAGTTGAAGGAAAAAAAAAAGGCAAAATACCATGACTGTAACAATACACAAATAACCCTGCAGTTCAGACCAAAATATCATAAGCTTCAGTCTCCTACATGTGGGCTAATTCTTATTTTTTTTTTTTTAACAAACCAGCCACCTCTCACCGAAGTAGGGTAACCTTTAAGAAAAGAAGAAACACTTTCACCACATTGTCTTGCAAGAGGGGCACCAATACTATACTAGTTCAAAACTGCTGTAAAAGGGGCTTCAGACATTGAAGAAATCAGAGGAAAAAACAGCCTTCTATCATACTAAAACTAACTCTTTTTGTGTTTTTAAGAGCATATTGTTAAGTAGCATAATAAATTTTTAATCAAAGTGATTTTAAGATATTTTGATAATCCAGCTGATAGTGTAAAAATGGTGAACTATAGTCAATGATGGGGGGGTGGGGGTTAAGGGGACAAAAAAATTCATTAAAAAAAATGTACTCATCAGGGAACTCTGTTAGATCAGAGCGCATTTTTATAAACAGGATAGGCTAAAAAAAAATTTTTTAGGGCCAGTACTTACCGAGATATAAGCCCGCCATGTTGGTGCTGGATGCTCAACTGACGGCAACATCAAGTCCTGCCGCTTGCAGAAGTATTGCGAATATACTTTTTTTCTAGTTTTTATTTTAATTTATATAATTTTTGTTCTGATAATTACAATTTATAATAGTTCTTGTGATTTCATAGCCAATCTTTGTTCTAACACTAATATTAGGTACTGAAATAGTACTCAAATATTCACAATCACACCAACAGGTGAACATTTTCACCTGCCTTGGTCATTTACTATTGTCTATAAATATATACAAAGTATTTATAGGTCCCAGCAATGTTTTAGACATCCTGGAGTATATATGAAACTCCTTGAAGAATGGTGTTATGACAATTGTCAGATAACTACTGATAAGGCAGTGACATTGATGAATGAATGTGTGCAGGGAACCCTCGCTTTGTTTTCACTGTCTGTATCTGTCGATCTGTCTGTATCTATCTGTCTGTTTGTCTATCTATCTGTGTCTGTCTATCTATCTGTCTAGCTCTGCTTATCTGTCTTTCTGTCTGCCTGCCTGTGTATAGACAGCCAGAGACAGCCAAAGCCAGCCAGCCTGCCGAATACATAAGAACATAAAAAAGAAGGAACACTGCAGAAGGCCTACTGGCCCATGCAAGGAAGGTCCATGTCACCCCCTGGCTTAGACCAATGACCCACCTAGTCAGGTCACATCCTCTGAAGGAAGGTGCATGGCATCAGACCTAGTAGCACAAGCTAGTCAGGTCCAATTCACACCCACCCACAGCCACTCATGTATTTATCTAACCTATTTTTACTTTCCTCTTATAAGGAAAGTGTTAATGTGACATGACATCAGGGAATCCCTGGTGTTTGCCACACTATTTGCTCTAGATGGCGCTCACTCGAACTGGTGCTCCCACAAGGTACTAAGTGGTCCAGGATTTTTTTAATACTGCGCACACTGAGGGCGCAGACCCATTCTCTCATGTCTAGGTGATCGCACTAAATTTGAAGGAATAAAAAATAAAGCGTAGAGCTATGTTCGGGGCAGTACACGAGTGAACGTAGATCTACGTGTGGACAGTTTAAGGTTTAATAAAAATATTGGCATCCTCTTATTAGAGCCTCACATAAAAATAGAGCCTCGTATCATGCTAAAATAATCTGATTTTACCTTTTTAAGTGCATATTCTTAATCAGCATGAAAAATAGTACCCCTGGTGAGATTTTAGGCAATTTTAAAAATTTGCCCGAAAATGGCAAAAAAAAAAAAAAACTGATTTTTTTGGGTGAAAAATCTCTTTCTCTAAAAATGGAAAATCTTCATGAGACACTGTTTGTTGGGTCAATTACTTTCCAAAAACATTAAAAAAAAACTGTTTATATTGCTTTCATGGAATTTTAGAAGAGTTTTGATGACATAAGTATGTGTAAATGGGGCTTCAGACAGTGATGAAATTATAGGAAAAAAATAGCCTTGTATCATGCTAAAACTATCTATTTTTTATGTTTTTAAGTGAATATCCTTAAGTAGCATAAACAAATAGTTCAACTAGAGTGATTTCAACACTTTTGAGGTCTGAGTGATGAGCTCAGCTCACTCAGATAGGCATTGAGAGGTAAATTTGGGCCTAGATATGAGAGAATTGGTTCATGCAATGAATGTGCACCATATAAAAAAATCCTGCCCTATGCAATGCATGATGGGGAAAAACTGTGACAGTATTTGGTTTAAAATAGCGACATTGCAGTGTATTTTTGGATGGTTTTTAAGGTTGTATTCACGAGTTCTTGGTATCATTTGATAGAATAGAAGACATATTACAGAAATAGAGATGATTTTGATTGGTTTCAGAACTGGAAGTAGCTTGAAATTGAGCTCAAACTAGTGGAAATGTTCAATTTTTGCCGATATTCCAGAGGACACAAATTAAGTCACTCGTCCAATATGCGTCCAACTGGTCGGTCTCATACACGTTCATGAATGAACTGACATTATTTATAAAATTATTACAATAATGCAGTAGTCCGCATAACAGTAAATCTTCTATTCTTTGTGAAATAACTAATGAACAGAGGAAATGCTGTTTTAGTACCAGGAATGTCTATACTGTTTATTCTGGACCCCTATTTTTAAATCAGCAATTTTTTAATTTTTGTGTGAAATTGGACAAATTACCAATTTCTGATCACTTTATTGGGTAGTTGAAATAGGTAAATGGGCAGTTACTTGTATTCAATTGATAGAGTAGAAGGCATACTAGCACAATAGCAAAAAGCTTGGAAGACTGGAACAATGGCATTGGCCTAAAATAGGACTCAAAGTGGGTGAAATCACCGATGCATAAATATCGCCAAGACCGCTAATTTTGCAAAAGCGTAATTCCGTACGTTTCCATCAAAATTCGTACTTTTGGTGTCATTACCTTTGGAAAAAGATTCTCTATCATTTCATAAGAATTTTGTTTTTGTTTTTGTTTTGTTTGGTGGCTAAAGCTCTCGCTTCACACAGCGAGGGTCTGGGTTCGATTCCCAGCGAGGGTAGAAACATTGGGCGTGTTTCTTTACACCTGTTGTCTATGTTCACCCATCGGTAAAATGGGTACCTGGGTGTTAGGTGTGGGTCGCATCCTGGGACAAAACTAACCTAATTTGCCCAAAATGCTCAGCATAACAATGGGCTTTCTATAAAGTAGTAGGTCATAGATGTCAGGTAGGCCTGTATACCTTGTACATGTACTTGTAGTAAATATTTTTTTTTTTTTTTCAACAAGTCAGCCGTCTCCCATCGAGGCAGGGTGGCCCAAAAAGAAAGAAAATCCCCAAAAAGAAAATACTTTCACCATCATTCAACACTTTCACCTCACTCATACATAATCGCTGTCTTTGCAGAGGCGCTCAGATACGACAGCTGAGAATAAGTCCCTCCCCAACTGTCACTATCCCAGACCCCTCCTTTAAAGTGCAGGCATTGTACAGTGGTACCCCGACTTACGATATTTTTTCATTCCAGAATGCTGTTCAAGTGCCATTACCAAACGAATTTATCTCCATAAGAAATGATGTAAAATAGACTAGTCCTTTTAGACCCCCAAAATTACACTTAGAAAAACATTTAAAAAATAAACTTACATAAAGGTGTGTTTGGGGACCATCGTAAGTCGGGGTACCACTGTACTTCCCATTTCCAGAACTCAAGTCCATCTAAATCAATTAACTGGTTTCACTGAATCCCTTCACAAAATATTACCCTGCTCACACTCCAACTGCTCGTCAGGTCCCAAAAACCATTAGTCTCCATTCACTCCTATCTAACACGCTCACACATGCTTGATGCAAGTCCAAGCCCTCGCTCACAAAACCTCCTTTACCCTCCCCCTCCAACCTTTTCGAGGACGACCCCTACCCTGCCTTCCTTCCCTACAGATTTATACGCTCTCCAAGTCATTCTACTTTGATCCATTCTCTCTAAATGACCAAACCACCTCAACAACCCCTCTTCAGCCCTCTGACAAATGCTTTTAGTAACTCTACACCTTCTCCTAATTTCCACACTCCGAATTTTCTGCATAATATTTACACACACATTGCCCTTAGACAGGACATCTCCACTGCCTCCAGCCGCCTCCTCACGCAGCAATTGCAACCCATGCTTCACACCCATATAAGTGTGTTGGTACCACTATACTTCGTACATTCCCTTCTTTGCCTCCATGGATAACGTTTTTGTCTCCACAGACACCTCAATGCACCACTCACCTTTTTTCCTTCATCAATTCTATGGTTAACCTCATCCTTCATAAACCCATCCGCTGACACGTCAACTCCCAAATATCTGAAAACATTTACTTCTTCCATAATCCCTCTCTCCAATGTGATATACAATTTTTCTTTATTTAAATCGTTTGATACCCTCATCACCTTACTCTTATCTATGTTCACTTTCAACTTTCTACCTTTACACACTCTCCCAAACTCGTCCACTAATCTTTGCAAATTTTCTTTAGAATCTCCCATAAGCACAGTATCATCAGCAAAAAGTAACTGTGTCAACTCCCATTTTGCATTTAATTCCCCATAATTTAATCCCACCCCTCTCCCCAGCACCCTAGCATTTACTTCTTTTAGAACCCCATCTATAAATATATTAAACAACCATGGTGACATTACACATCCCTGTCTAAGACCTACTTTTACCGGGAAGTAATCTCCCTCTCTCCTACACACCCTAACCTGAGCCTCACTATCCTCATAAAAACTATTTACAGCCTTCAGTATGTTACTACCTATTCCATACACTTGCAACATTTGCCACATTGCTCCCCTATCCACTCTATCATATGCCTTTTCTAAATCCATAAATGCAATGAAAACTCTACCTTTATCTAAATACTGTTCACATATATGCTTCACTGTAAACACTTGATCTACACATCCCTACCCACTCTAAAGCCTCCTTGCTCATCTGCAATCCTACTGTCTGTCTTACCTCTAATTCTTTCAATAATAACCCTGCCATACACTTTACCTGGGATACTCAGTAAACTTATTCCCTATAATTTTTACACTCTTTATCCCCCCTTTCCCTTTTTATAAAGGAACTATACATGCTCTCTGCCAATCCCTAGGTACCTTCCCTCTTTTATACATTTATTAAAAAAATACCAACCACTCCAGCACTATATCCCCCTGCTTTTTAAAATTTCTGTCATGATCCCGTCAGTTCCAGCTGCTTTACCCCTTTCATTCTACGTAATGCCTCACGCACCTCCCCCACACTCACATCCTGCTCTTCTTCACCCCTAAACGATGTTGTACCTCCCTGGCCAATACATGAAATTACCGCCTCCCTTTTTCATCGACATTTAAAAGTTCCTCAAAATATTCCCTCCATCTACCTAATACCTCCAGCTCCCATCTACTAACCCCCCTACTCTGTTTTTAACTGACAAATCCATTCTTTCCCCTAGGCTTTCTTACCTTGTTTATCTCACTCCAAAATTTTTCTTGTTTCCAGCAAAATTTCTTGACAGAGCCTCTCCCATTCTTTCATCCGCTCTTCTTTTGCACTCTCTCACCACTCTCTTCATCTTTCTTTTACTCTCCATATACTCTGCTCTTCTATTAACACTTCTGTTTTGTAAAAACCTCTCATATTACCTTTTTCTCTTTTATCACACCCTTTACTTCTTCAATCCACCACTCACTGCTCTTTTCCTCCTGCACCCACCCTCCTATAGCCACAAACTTCTGCCCCACATTCTAATACTGCATTTTTAAAACTATCCCAACTCTCTTCAACCCCCACTACTCATACTTGCACTAGCCCACCTTTCTGCCAATAGTTGCTTATATCTCACCTTAACTTCCTCCTCTCTTAGTTTATACACTTTTACCTCTCTCTACTTACTGTTGCCATTTTCTTTTGTCAGTAAACTTATTTGCCTATAATTCTTACAATCTTTTTTATCCCCTTCCCTTTATATAAAGGAACTATACATGCTCTCTGCCAATCCCTAGGTACCTTCCCCTCTTTCATACATTTATTAAACAAAAATACCAACCACTCCAACACAATATATCCCCCCTGCTTTTAACATTTCTGTCATGATCCCGTCAGTTCCAGCTGCTTTACCCCCTTTTATTCTACGTAATGACTCAAGCACCTCCCTCACACTCACACCCTGCTCTTCTTCACTCCTAAACGATGTTATACCCCCCTGGCCAGTGCATGAAATTACCACCTCCCTATAAACAAGAAAAATTTTTGGAGTGAGATAAATAAGTTAAAAAAGCCTAGGGAACGAATGGATTTGTCAGTTAAAAACAGAGTAGGGGAGTTAGAAGATGGTGAGCTGGAGGTATTTGGTAGATGGCGGGAATATTTTGAGGAACTTTTAAATGTCGATGAAAAAAAAAAAGAATAAAGATAGTATTATTATATAGTATTACAGTGGACCCCCAAGTTTCAGCGGCATCGTGTTTCATGAATTTCGCCTTTCAGCGCCTTTTTTCAGCAAAAAATAGACTCACGGTTCATGATTTTATTCACGATTCAGCGGCGGTACGGTACGCGTCCGGCCCTTCTCCCAGCGTCAGCCCGTAAACAAAGCCAGCCTGCCTCCGACAACACAGTCAGTGTGCACTGTTTATGGGCGAGTGACCATCACCTCACGCATTCATAGGATACATTCCATTTGTTTTTGAGCTTGCAAATGCTAAATAAGCCACCATAGGCCCAAAGAAAGCTTCTAGTGCCAGCCCTTTGGTAAAGAAGTTGAGAAACACGATAGAATTAAGCAAAAGATTGCAGAAAAATGCAAAAGTGGTGGTGGTAGAGGGTGGTAGTGGTTGTGATGGTGGTAGAGGGTGGTAGTGATACTGGTAGAGGGTGGTAATGACGGTGGTAGAGGGTGGTAGTGATGGTGGAAGAGGGTGGTAGTGACTACTGATACTGGTAGAGGGTGGTAGTGGATGCTGGTAGAGGTTGTGGATGGTGGTAGAGGGTGGTAGTGATTGTTTGGGAGGGTGGTAGGGTGGTGGTAGGGTGATGGTGGTAGAGGGTGGTAGGGGGATGGTGGTAGAGGGTGGTAGTGATTTGGTGGGTAGAGGGTGGTAGTGATGGTGGTAGAGGGTGGTAGTGGTGTGAGTGGATGGTAGACTGGTAGAGGATGGTAGTGATGGTGGTAGAGGGTGGTAGTGGTAGTGATACTGGTAGAGGGTGGTAGTGGTAGTGATACTGGTAGAGGGTTGTAGTGGTAGTGATACTGGTAGAGGGTGGTAGTGATGGTGGTAGTGATGGTGGTAGTGGGTAGTAGTGGTAGTGATACTGGTAGAGGGTGGTAGTGATGGTGGTAGAGGGTGGTAGTGGTTGAGATAGTGGTAGAGGGTGGTAGTGGTAGTGATACTGGTAGAGGGTGATAGTGATAGTGATACTGATAGAGCGTGGTAGTGGTTGTGATACTGGTAGAGGGTGGTAGTGATGGTGGTAGAAGTTGGTAGTGGTTATACTGGTGGTAGAGGGTGGTAGTGGTAGTGATACTAGTAGAGGGTGGTAGTGATGGTGGTAGAGGGTGGTATTGATGGTGGTAGAGGGTAGTAGTGGTAGTGATACTGGTAGAGGGTGGTAGTGATGGTGGTAGAGTTGGTAGTGGTTATGATGGTGGTAGAGGGTGGTAGTGGTAGTGATACTAGTAGAGGGTGGTAGTGATGCTGGTAGAGGGTGGTAGTGATGGTGGTAGAGGCTGGTAGTGGAAGTGATACTGGTAGAGGGTGGTTATGATGGTGGTAGAGGGTGGTAGTGGTAGTGATACTAGTAGAGGGTGGTAGTGATGGTGGTAGAGGATGGTAGTGATGGTGGTAGAGGGTGGTAGTGATGGTGGTAGTGACTCAAGCTGGTTCTAGTGCCATTAAAAAACAAAGAAGGGAAGTAACCTCTGAAAAGGACTTGGTACCTGAAGTCTATGGAAGGGGATTCCCCTTCCAAACAATAGTGTAACTTCATCCTCTCCCCTCCTCCAGTCTTCCAAACATCACCAGGAGTCTTCAATAAAGGTATGTGTGATATTATATACACTTGATTTGTCATTCTTTTATGTACCTATGGAAATCTATATTTCATGTAAAAAAAAATATTTTTTGTTAATACTTTTGGTCTGGAATGGATTAATTGGATTTCCATTATTTCTTATGGGGAAAATGGTTTCGCCATTCATGAATTTCGCCTTTCAGCGGACTCTCTGGAACGGATTATTCATGAAACTCGAGGGTCCACTGTATTATTAAATTCTTGGACCCTGACAGCAATTTTCAGATCAGGGGTCTGGACCCTGAAAGGGTTAAGAAACTTTGACAATTCAGCTGATAGTGTAAAAAATGCTGAACTACTGTCCAGTGATTGGGTTGGGGGGGAGGGGGGTATGAGGGGGAAAAAAATAAAAAAGAATACAGTGGACCCCCGGCTAACGAAAAAACTTCATCCCAGAAGCCTGCTCAAGTGCCATTACCGAACGAATTTACTTCCTTAAGAAATAATGTCACGTAGGTTAGTCTATTTCAGACCCCCAAAAATACACTTCTACAAGCACTTACAATATTATACTTACATAATTGTACGATTTCCGGGGTGTTCGTTAGCCTTGGGTCCACTGTATATTCATCATACAACTGTTTGATGGATCAGTTGGATTATCTTATCTTGTCTAGACGTCAGTAGTTATTATGTACAGTCATCCCTCGGTTTTTTATTTTAATCCGTTCCAGATGGATCGGCTAAAACCAAAATCGGCGAAAACCAAAACTATTTTCCCCATAAGAAATAATGGAAATTCAATTAATCCGTTCCAGAAACCCAGAAGTTTGGAAAAAAAAAATTTGGGGGGCCTTAAAGATAGATTTACATGCACAAATGAATGAACTGAATGTGGCACTTACCTTTATTGAAGAATGATGTTGCTGGATGGGAGAGAGGGAAGAGGGGAGAGGGAAGAGACCCTAATTTTTGGAAGGGAAATCCCCCTCCATAAGGACTCTAGGTACCAAGTCCTCATCTGGGGTCACTTCCCTTCTTTGTCTTTTAATCCCACTAGGACCAGCTTGTGAGTCACTGCACACCTGTGGCAGTAAATATCTGTCCAGAGAGCTCTGTATCTGGCGGCTCTTTAAAATGTCCCTAAAATGGGACATGGAATTGTCATTGTAAAAGTAGCCAGCACGGATTGCAACATCTTTGTCAGGGTGATGTTCCTCCACAAATGAATGCACCCTACTCCACATTACACAAATCTCCTTAATCTCTGAAGAAGGCACCTTACATCTTTCTTCCTCCACTGAAGCAATTTCCTCAGATCTGTTTTGTTGTTGTTGCAGCTCAAGCTCTTGCAGCTCTTCAGTGGTTAGATCTTCATTGTGGTCCTCCACCAACTCTTCCACATCCTCTCCATTCACATCCAACCCCATGGAAGTCCCCAGTTCCACAATACTTTCCACAACTTCCATAGGCTCCTCAGGGTTAGCTTCAAACCCTTCAAAATCCCTCTCTGGGACACAATCTGGCCACAACTTTCTCCAAGCAGAGTTCATCGTCCTGGAGGTCACTCCCTGCCAAGCTTTATCTATAAGGCCTATGCAATGGAAGATATCGAAGTGAGCCTTCCAGAACTCTTTTAGGGTCAATCTAGTGTCTAAGGTTACATCAAAGCACCTTTGAAACATTGCTTTGGTGTACAGTTTTTTGAAGTTTGCAATGACCTGCTGGTCCATGGGCTGGATGAGAGGAGTGGTGATAGGAGGCAAGAACTTCACTTTTACAAATTTGAATTCCTTAGGCATTTAGTCTTCCAAGTCTTGAGGATGACCAGGAGCATTGTCCATTACCAGGAGGCACTTAAGTGGCAATTTATTCTCCAATAGATATTTCTTCACACTGGGGCCAAACACTTGATTAAACCATTCCAGGAAAATTTCCCTAGTGACCCATGCCTTAGCATTAGACTTCCAAAACACACACAATTTACTCTTGTCAACACTGTAGTTCCTGAACACTCTGGGATTTTCAGAGTGATACACGAGTAAAGGCTTCACTTTTAAATCCCCACTAGCGTTCCCACATAACATAAGAATTAGCCTGTCTTTCATAGGCGTGTGTCCTGACATTGCCTTTTCCTCCTGCGTGATGTAGGTCCTCCTTGGCATTTTCTTCCAAAAGAGGCCTGTTTCGTCACAATTAAACACTTGTTGGGGTTTAAATTCTTCTGCCTCTACATATTCTTTAAACTCACGCACAAATTTTTCAGCCCCATCTTTATCTGAACTGGCACCCTCACCATGCCTTACAACACTGTGTATGCCACTTCGCTTCTTGAAGTTTTCGAACCAGCCTTTGCTGGCCTTAAATTCATCAACATCAACACTGGTTCCAGGCATTTTCTTTACAAGATCGGCATGCAACTGCCTTGCTTTTTCACATATGATGGATTGCACAACACTATCACCCGCTAGCAGTTTTTGGTTTATCCACACCAATAACAATTTCTCCATATTTTCCATTGTTTGTGATCTCTGTTTCGTTATCGTATTCACCCCTTTCGCAACATTAGCTTCCGTGATTTCCTTTCTCTTTGCCAACGGAACTGATGGTTGATGGGTTTTTCTTGTATATCCTGGCGAGCTCGGCAATACGTACACCACTATCATATTTTTCTATTATTTCTTTCTTCATTTCTACAGTGTTCCTCACTTTCTTTACCAAAGAACTGGCACTAGGAGCTTTCTTTGGGCCCATGGTAACTTATTTAGTAGTCACACACAATAATCAAGGGCCAAAAGAATGAATTGTTAATAAATGTTTTGTATGAACTCCTGGGATGATGTTCCTCAAGCATAAACAATGCTAGACCGTGACAATGTGCGTGGGAGGTGCGGGTGGGGGCCTCGGCCTTTTATGTGGGGGACTGGTGGAGGTCCCATACGGTCGGCGTAAAAAAACCGGGAAAATGAGACAAATTTTCCCCAAAAGCCGGGCTGGGACAACAAAAAACCCAAAGGGTGACTTCTAGGGTTAGTCTGCCCGAAATACCCGGCATGATAGTGGCTTTCTTTTATTTAACAAATTAAAATTCAATTACACATTGTAACCTTTCAAAGAAAAAAATCTTTTTCT
>WNWK01002118.1:128552-228317 GCA_009830355.1 Cherax destructor
TATAAACTAATAAGATAAAATTACTTATAACAATGTAGCACCAATGAGTTTGGTAATGGTTATGTATTAGGCTAGAATGAAATAAAGTACAGTAAAAATTACAAATATAGATAAACTACTAAGTTTAAATTACAAAATTGTGAAGTATCAATGAGTTTGGTGTTGGTTATTCAATAAGCTAGAATGTAATTAGGTGAACTAGATATTACCTATGATATTAATAGATAATAAGATAGTTGTAGCAACTTCTGCTGTCGAGCAGATGTGAGATACATCGAAGTGCTGTAAGCTTCCTTACCACCTTGTTTGCAAGATTTACAACGTGGTTCTCTCTCTCTTTCACTCACACTCTCTCTTCACTTAGCGACGTACTCGTTTACCGACGACTCAGACTTAAAACGGGCTCTCTGACCATTATGCATACCTAATTAATGTACATTAGAGCTGAAATCTCCAAGGAGGATAATATTTGGTAGGAATTTTTCCAGCTTTTCAAGACAGCTATCTATCTTTTTTATCTGATCTGTGAATTCTTCAACCATTGCTGGTGGTGGTTTTTATAAGAGGATAATTATCAGATTACTGTTTTCTATTTTTTAATATCTAGAACTTCCACTGTATCAGTTGATGAATTAAGCAATTTTTTGCAACAGTAAGTATCTTTAACCCCTTTTAGGGTTTTTGACGTACCAGTACGTCTTACGCACAAGGGCATTTGGCGTACTAGCACGCCTAAATTCTAGCGCCCTCAAATCAACCAGAAACAGGCTGGTAGGCCTAGATGTGAGAGAATGGGTCTGTGCGGTCAGTGTGCGCAATATAAAAAAAAATCCTGCAGTACACAGTGCATAATGAGGAAAAAAACTCTGACCGTGTTTTTCGTTTAAAACAGGGACTTTGCAGTCTATTTCCGTATGGTATTTATGGTTATATTCTTGTTTTCTTGGTCTCATTTGATAAAATTGAAGATATATTAGAGAAATAGAGATAATTTTGATTGGTTTCTCGATGACAATTTCCTAGAGGATGAGCACAAAGTAGCGAAAATGTTCGAGTAAACAAATCACGCCACGCGTCCAATACACATCAACTGACGAGTCTAATATTCTTGCACAAGTGAGTTGATATTATTTATACCGTTTTTACAATGATGCAGTAGTATACATAACAGAAAATCTTAAATTTTTTGTGAGAATAAAAATTAAAAATGGAAAGCAAACGTAATGTAATAGGTGCCTGGAGACGTGACTAATGAACAGATAAAATGTTATTTTAGTGCCAGGAATGTCTGTCTTGTTTATTCTGGACCCTATTTTGAAATTGGCAGCTTTTGAAATTTGTGTGAAATTGGCAATATTGCCAATTTCTGACCACTTTATTGGGTAGTTGAAATCAGTAAATTGGTGGTTTCTTGTACTCAATCGATAGAACAAATGGAATTTTAGAATAATAGCTATGATTTTAGTAGACTGAGACATTGGAATTGGCGGAAAATAGGGCTCAAAGTTGGCGAAATCGCCGATGCGTAAATATCGTTGATACCACTAACTTTGCGAGAGCATAATTCCGTTAGGTTTTCACCAAATTTCATACTTTTGGTGGCATTATGATCGGAAAAAGATGCTCTATCATTTCATAAGAAAAAATAATTTTTTTTTTTTTTCCAAAAATGCTTCGACCCTGAAAAGGAGTTAAGAATCGGGGGTCTCGACCCTGAAAGGGTTAAATGCAGAGTCCTATTCCTCCCTGTGACCTATTAAGCCTTTCACTGTCAGTGTCGTATTAGTACGGCTTACAAGCCAGTGTTGGTGCCGTATTAATACTCCAAATTTATAGCGGCTTCAAATCTAGCGGGAAAAAGCTGGTAGACCTACATGTTTGAGAATGGGTCTGCGTGGTCAGTGTGCGCAGCATAAAAAAAAATCCTGCAGCACGCAGTCATAACAAGAAAAAAAAACTCCGACCGTGTTTTTGGTTTAAAACACCGACTTTGAGGTGCATTTTCGTATGGTATTTATGGCTGTACAGTAGGGCCCCACTTATATGGCAGGTTAGGTTCCAGGCTACTGCCGTAAAGCAGTAGCCATTTATAAATGTATATAAATGCCAGATAACAAGTTTTCATTAACATATATTGAATTAGCAATAGAACTAGGCATTAAAAACAATAAAAAGTAAAATTCACACACAGTGCACCCATTACATACTTACCTTAAAATATTTGTAGTCTTAATGTAGGGTGAGAAGTGAGTTTTATTTGTAGGAAGTCAGGTTTGGGATGTGGTAGCCAGCAAGGTCAGCCCACCCAATCCCACGCACATGTAATATACTACGACATTTAATTACAGCGCCCCAGAGCGATAAAATACATATACAGTACATTTGTTGATTACCTTAAAATATTTGGTCTTAATGTAGGGTGAGAGGTGAGTTTTATTTGTAGGAAGTCAGGTTTGGGAAGTATGGTAGCCAGCCAGGGCAGCCCTCCCCGCCCCACCCCACCCACACGTAATGTAAACAAGCCAGGTGAACGTGTCTAGTTTTCTTCACTTACATTGTGTACAAGTTGTCTCCACGTTGATAAAGTAGAATAAATAAAGAGAAACACTCCTATTCTCATGCAACACCATTTTTAGAAGAAATGACGCTCTGAGTGAAGGCATATGAAAGGAATAATTTTCTAGTTACCCCCAGTAATATTATAGTGTACACATTTTCAAGTTGCCTGGCTACCGCAAGTCCTACAAGTTGCCTGGCTACCGCAAGTCCTACAAGTTGCCTGGCTACCACATCTCATATTTGTTAATTAATTCTACTGTGGGGTGTATTTATCATGTTTATATGTTATGTAGCATGTGTATTACATAATTTTGAAACAAATATCATAGATGGATTAAAGGAAATGTTTATATTAACGTAATATACGACATTTAATGATCCCACGAGATTACGTATTGTTATTAATATGGTGTCAAGTGTAGAGAGACTCTTAGTGATTTTAATGTGTACCTGCATGGCAGCACAGTGTGTAAGTATATTTAGGTACAGGTACACATAAGTATAATTATCAGAGTACCTACATATAAAATATGCAATAAGTTTAAAACACTTGAAATTTTGGAAAATTCCAGATACAGTCATCCCTCGGTTTTCGATTTTAATCCGTTCCAGATGGATCGGCTAAAACCAAAATCGGCGAAAACCAAAACTATTTTCCCCATAAGAAATAATGGAAATTCAATTAATCCGTTCCAGAAACCCAGAAGTTTGGAAAATTTTTTTTGGGGGCCTTAAAGATAGATTTACATGCACAAATGAATGAACTGAATGTGGCACTTACCTTTATTGAAGACTGATGTTGCTGGATGGGAGAGAGGGAAGAGGGGAGAGGGAAGAGACCCTAATTTTTGGAAGGGGAATCCCCCTCCATAAAGACTCTAGGTACCAAGTCCTTATCTGGGGTCACTTCCCTGCATGCCTGCTACACTCCCTCCCTGCCTGCTACACTCCCTCCCTGCCTGCTACACTCCCTCCATGCCTGCTACACTCCCTCCCTGCCTGCTACACTCCCTGCATACATGCTACACTCCCTGCATACATGCTACACTCCCTGCATACATGTTACACTCCCTGCATACCTGCTACACTCCCTGCATACCTGTTACACTCCCTACATACCTGTTACACTCCCTGCATACCTGCTACACTCCCTGCATACCTGTTACACTCCCTGCATACCTGTTACACTCCCTGCATACCTGTTACACTCCCTGCATACATGCTACACTCCCTGCATACATGTTACACTCCCTGCATACATGCTACACTCCCTGCATACCTGTTACACTCCCTGCATACCTGTTACACTCCCTGCATACCTGTTACACTCCCTGCATACATGCTACACTCCCTGCATACCTGTTACACTCCCTGCATACCTGTTACACTCCCTGCATACCTGCTACACTCCCTGCATGCATGCTACACTCCCTGCACGCATGCTACACTCCCTGCATGCCTCCATCGTGTTTCTCACTTTCACTATCATATTTTTCTATTATTTCTTTCTTCATTTCTACAGTGTTCCTCACTTTCTTTACCAAAGAAGTGGCACTAGGAGCTTTCTTTGGGCCCATGGTAGCTTATTTAGTAGTCACACACAATAATCAAGGCACAAAAACAATGAATTGTTAATAAATGTTTTGTATAAACTCCTATGGTGATGTTCACTCAAGCATAAACAATGCTAGACTGCATGACAATGTGCGTGGGAGGTGCGTGGGTGGCGGGCCTACGGCCTTTGTATGTGCGCGGCACTGGTGGACAGGTCCCATACGGTCGGCGAAAACTAAGACAAATTTTCCCTGAAAAAAGTCGGCGAAAACCAAAATCGGCGAAAACTGGGACAAGCGAAAACCAAGGGATGACTGTATAATAGAGAGGTGCTCACAGAGAATATAAACAAACCGGGTTGGGCGTGCCATATTTGAAAGCCCGCTTCCCGTATAGCAAATTTTAGTCATAATTTGAAATCGCCGTATTAGCAGAATGCCGTAAGGCAAAACGCCGTGAAGCGGGGCCCTACTGTATTCTCATTTTCTTGGTCTCATTTGATAGAATGGAAGATATATTACAGAAATTGATATGATTTTGATTGGTTTCACGAGGAAAAGGACCTTGAGCTCAAAGTAGCGGGAATGTTCGTTTTTTGCCAATGTTCAAGAGTAAATAAATGACGTCACCATCCAATACGTGTCCAACTGGCCAGTCTAATACGCAGTGAGGAATGGGTTGACGTTATTTATACAATTAATACAATAATGCAGAAATCTACATAACAGCAAATCTTCTATTTTGTGTGTGAATAAAAATTCAAAATGGAAAGAAAGGGTAATATAAGAGGGGCCTGGAGACGTGACTAATGAACAGAGAAAATGTTATTTTAGTGCCAGCTGTATACAGTACACTACTGTATAAACATTTAAAAATATACCAGAAATGTTATAAATGGTGCAAATTTGACATTAAAACAATATCAAAGATGGTTGACACAAACCCACTTCCGTTATAGTATGCTGCTCACTTAGTGACAAATTCTTTACTGATATGGTCTTAGGAACGGAACTCCGTTGTTAAATGAGGAGAGGCTATACTCACACCACACATTGCCTTTAGATATGACATCACTGCCTCCAGCCTTCTCCTTTCTGCAACATTCACCACCCATGCTTCGCACCCATATAAGAGCGTTGGTACCACAATACTCATATATTCCCCCTCATTGCTTCCATGGATAAAGTTCTTCGTTTCCACAGATCACTTAGCTTTTCCTCCTCATCAATTATGTGCCACTGTACCTTTTCCTTAACATTTTTATTTTCAAAACACGAAGACTTTCATGTGTATTCCTCTTATAGCACCTCCAGCATTACTAATACAGTGGTACCCCGAGTTTCGTACTTTATTCGTTCCAGAAGGCTGTTAAGAGTGCTGTCACCGAACGAATTTGTTCCCATAAGGAATAATGTAAATTAGATTAGTCTGTTTCAGACCCCCAAAAATACACTTACAAAAGCACTTACAATAATACACTTACATAATTGTTTGAGTTGGGAGCAGTATGAAACTCGGGGTACCACTGTATTCCTTTGTTTAGTGACATGGTTAACATACAGAGACAAGCGAAGGTGATAAAATGATCAAAATTAGTGATGAAAACAGGTGTGTGGGATTGTAGGATGGAGTGTGGCCAGCTTAGCGTTTCTCCAGATACTATGCACCGTAATTGTTGATTGTCTTCTATTGAGGCTGCTGTAATATTGTACTTTCATACTTTTGTGTTGTCTGCTAAGGATGATATGAAGGTGTTGGTTATAAAAGATGTCTTCTCACTGGCTGTGAAACAGAATCAAAGGAGCTAGTCTTCTCACTGTCTGTGAAGTGGAGCGAGGGTGAATTCTTGATAGCATTGGCCTTGTGCATAACTTAACCCTTTCACTGTCGGTCATGTAATATTACGGCTTTCAAGCCAGTGTCGGTCCTGTAATACTATGCCAAAATTCTACCGGCTTCAAATCTGGCGAGAGAAAGCTGGTAGGCCTACATATGAGAGAATGGGTCTGCATGGTCAGTGTGCGCAGTATAAAAAAAATCTGGGAGGCCGCAGTGCATTGTGGGAGTGCTAATTCAGTACACCTTGTTCATCATTCCTAGCGGTAAGGAATACCTCACTCCCCGGCGAATTGGGAGTTTGTGACTGAAAGCAATGCCCAGGATACTGGAAATAGTGCTGAAAACCCAGATGACCATCAACCTTCCACCTCTGATGCTGGGCCATCTCATTCATGTTCAGTTGTTCCACAGCAAAAGAGGAAACTCATATTTTCCTATGTCTGAAAGAATAAGTTAGTTTATTCAGGTACTATACACAAATACAGTTAAATAGATTATAATCTATGTAACACAATTTTTGTTTCTAGTAAGTAAGTGTTATTTTCCAACTCCATTTATTGCAAAACAATAGAAATTGCCCATTATTCCTTTTAAACTTTGCTTTTGTGGCTTACAGGATGAATTTTTGACAACAATTGGCTAAATTTCAATATTTTTTGCTAGTTTTGGATGTAAAACAAAACATATAATAAAATAAATAAAATTTACATAAAAAAAATGTACACAAATTTTATTTTAAACTTTCTGAAACATATTTACAAAGTTAAAAATGAGCAGTTTTTTCTAGATTTGCGAACATGCAACAAATCACTTTCCCGTTTAATCCCCAAATGTAGTCTCCCATCATGTTTTCAATTTAAGATCCCTGATATCTGTGTTCAAAGTCCATTATATCTTGGTGGAAGTGCTCCCCTTGCTCCTCTGAGTATGCTCCCATATTCTTGAAATTGTTAAGATGAGCATCAAGGATATGGACCTTAAGGGACATCTTACAGCCCATCTGACCATAGCTTTTTACCAAGGTCTCAAGTTCCACATAATTGTCAGCCTTGTTGCCCAGAAAGCCCTGTGCTACAGCAACAAAACTCTCCCAGGCTTCCTTTTCCTTCTTTGTGATCTTCTTTGGAAATTCTGAGCACTCCATGATTTTCCTGACTTGTTGTCCAGTGAAGATGCCAGCCTTCACCTTTGCCTCTGATAGCTGCAGATGTATTGTCAAGATCTGTAACAAACTTTTTTCATTAGACCTAGTTTGATGTGTAATGGAGGGAACAGAACTTTTTGAGGATCCACCAATGGTTTATGGTTGATTCACGAAATCGTAATGACACGATTGCAAACAAACCATACCACGGGTGGGGTTTATGGTTGATATTATGTCTTCCTACTGAGAACTCAGTCCTTTGAGGCCAGTGCTTCCTCTGGTAATGTGCTGCTCTGTCTACTATCCCAATGACAGAGATAACAGGGAAACTTGGTAAAACCTCCTTGGAGTCCCATAAAAAATGCCACAATTTGAAGTCTCCAATAACCTCCCAGCCATACTTATCATAGTTCAAAGCTTCCAGTAGAAGTTTGACACTGAATGAGCCTAGGGAAGTGATGGATACTTGTTTCCATTGTGCAGAAGTACAGCTTTTAGGCTTCTGGAGGAGCTGTCAATGAGGAGTCTCCACTCACCTGCATTGCTTGCAATTCCAATTGCATAAAACAGACCTGATACATCATTACAGAAGCTTGAGAAATGTTGGGGACGTTTTCTTTGGCTTGGCACTTGCACACTTTCATCCACCAAGTCCCATTCCTTGACCCTTGAAATCAAAAGCTCAGCATTTGACTTTGTCAAACCAAGGTCTTTGATAAGGTCATTGAGGTCTGTTTGGTTTGGGTAGTAAGGATTCCTCCCAACAGCTGCATCTGTTAGATCCTAGTCTTGTTCGTTGTGCTCTTCATTTTCTGATTTTCCACTTTCTTATGATGGTTGATTTCTTTCTGGAGGTGTAGGTACAGGAAGATCAGCACTGTGTGGTACTGGTGCAATAGAAGAGGGAAGGTCTAGATAAGAGCTAGCAGGTGCATTTTTCCCAGTTCGGCATTTGGAAGGATCCACCAGGCAGAAGTAGCAGTTGGTTGAGTGATCAGTGGGTTCATGCCATATTCTAGGAACAGCAAACTTTATGGCTCTTTTTTTTCTCCTCTATACCATCATGTAAAATAACAAAAGAATTAGTTTCTGTTACATGCATTTCATTTAAGAAATGTTCTTATTCAAGATTTTACCCTTCATATAACTAATGATTTTCTTACCTTCCAATGGTTTCTTACAATGCTCACAAGCAACATGAGCTGCCCAGGTCCTGTCTTGGTCCCCAAATGGCATGCCAAAATATGCTTTGTAAGCTTCACATATTTTTTTAGATGCTGTTACAGAGAACTTCTTTGCTCTTGTCTTGACCACTTACATAGCAGAATGCATCTGGAGAATGATTGCAGCCTCTTGATGCCATTTCACTTCTTTTGATGTGTCTTTTCAGGTAGCCAGATCTGAACTGAATGCTGGTTTGTGAGGTCATGTTTTTATATTTTCCAAGCGAAACCCTAGAACATAATAGTTTTACAGTCTTTCTTGAAAGTGTTCCAGAAGTGTACTGACCACAAAAGCAAAGTTCTGGGATCAAAATTACCTTTTTAAATTTTGTTTAGTTATAAAGAATTGGGAAATGATGCATATTTCCCAGGAACACGACAAAAGTGAAATTTTGTTACATAGTGTTACCATACATAGCAGCATGTGTGTAGATTACCTAGGATAACCTAAAAAAAAAAGGCAGACAAAGTGACTTATTTCCATGTGGGTGGTGGGGAAGACAGTGTGGGTCATGGGGAAATCAGCTTGGGTTTGTGTAAACAGATTTTGTAAACAGTATAATAATGATAATCTTTGTGCGGTTATTGTGTTGCATACGAGTGGATATTTATACATTATGCATTATATTGGTCTCACAGGCCACTAAAGTTACTTGAAAAAATAAAATACAGTAGAACCTCGACTTTCAAGTTTAATCCGTTCCGTGACCCAGCTCGTAACTCAATTTGCTCGTATGTCAAATAAATTTTCCTCATTGAAATTAATTGAAATGCCATTAATCCGTTCCAGCCCCCCACAAAACCACCCCAATTTAAATTGCTTCAGTAATAAAGGGTGGGCTTCATGAAATATGTCAATAACTTACCTCCCAGATATTCACCTGGAATGCCAGCCAGCCTCCTGACTCAGGGAAAAATTCACTTTTCTTTCAGTGTTTTCCTTATGGAACTAGTGATCTAGTGCAGTTAGCCTCACAAAATCTCTGTTTTCTCTTACTCAAGGCCACAGAAAACGTTATAGGAAGGAGCAGTAATTATATTTCATATGCGGGATTGGTCGTGAACACTCGCCATATTATGGCCTATTTTATTCATTCTAGAGTATATATCATGTTTCTTTGTTATTTATATTGCTTATTATGTCATATTAGATCAATTGTGATAGATAAATAAGCCGTAGAGTTGATATTATCTTTATATTGAAGTATTTTCTCCTGCCTCCCAAGAGCCAGGAATTCCGCTGACGTCAGCTAATGTTCCCAGACAGTTCCTGATTGGCTGCCAGACTACGTATTAGCTCCGCCCACTGTCTTATGGTGCCAAATCATCAATTATTATATTAGAAAGAATAATACAAGGAATAGAAAAAAAGGGGAAAAAATTCCTAAAAAAAAATTACGGGATGTGAGCAGTCATGTTGCTAGCACTGGTGTCACCATACATGTTATAAATGACTATAATTCTTTGTAGGAACATCATAGAACATTGATTCTTGTACCATTGTGTTGCCAGTGAGTTAATTAAGCCACAATTTTTCTATTTTTTTTTTGTTTGTTTGTAGCTCAGCCTTTTTCTTGCAATTCAAAGCAAAAAATTGACCGAGCAACGGCTCGTAACTCGGAAAACTCGTAAGTCAAAGTACCACTGTATATTGGTATGCACTACGAAAAAGTTACACACACCATTCACACGTGTGGAGGTGTGTTGGGTAGCAAATGCTGAGTCAACAGTTGTGTTCAGATATGTACTTGTAGGTGAAGAGAAACAGCATATGTAAGGCATTGTCTAATGTCTTATCTTGCCTCACCTTATTAGATCTCCAAATAATTGGTAAGTATTACCTGGCCTTATCTATCAAGATGCTGTGTTGTTTTGAATAAGTGAATATGGCTTTGAACATAAAATATCATCCCGACATGTTGGGGGCAGCCAGCAGACTTCGAGTCTTCAACCCATGCATTTTTTTTACCCTTGATGTAGGTGCTTATATAATTTAAACATTGTAGCAGTGGCGTATGGTAGTTATTATCATAGGGTGTGCAGTGTGCTACAGTGCTGAACCTACTACTGTGGCATAAATATTACTCAGCAACTGCCACAATATTTCACAATGGGGAACAGAAAAATTAGTTTCCTGCTTTGTAAATATGTATCACATTTGCCATTTTCCACTTATCTGGCACTATGCCAGTTTGTATTGATAAGTTAAATTGACCAGCCAATAGTGATTATATTATTGAGTGAACTTAATATATTTATGATGATTTTACCATCTTTGGTGGGTGTGCAGCACTCACCTAGCACACCTAGAATATATCTCCCTGCATCATAGGTGATAAAAGGTTTGAAAAACACTTGTTAGATTAGGGGAGAGATGTCTAGTGGACTTGACTAAGACGCATGAAATGTTTAAACTTAGTTGCCTCAAGTAGGTAGGAAAGGTGGGCATCGCAGATGTCTACTTCCTTTGTATGTTGGGTAAGTGGAAATAATCTCTGTACTTAGATTTGTGAAAGTTAATGTGGTGGGGGGATGGATGGGAGATGGCATTCACATATAAATTTATAAAATATGAAAACAAGTTATATCCATTGAAATAGAAAACGAAAGGCAATGTTTTCAAATAAAAAAAAATGGCATTATTATAGAAAAATAACAAAAAGTGTTTATGAAATTTAAAAAAATTGACATAATATATTACACAACATAAAATAGCATGAGCATAGGTCTCATGTAACTGCAAATACCATAGGTAAAAAAAATCCTACTCCAGTTTCCTTCTCCTTCAGCACTACCATTCATAAACCTACCATTTCAAATTGATTGTTTTAATTGCTTAAAGTGAATAAATATAAATTCTGTAGTATGTTTCGACAAATGACGTTTTTTTTTCTAATATTACCATCATTCTCAAGACTATATTTGATTTTTTAAATAGTGTGTGTGCACAATATCAATCCAATCAAGAGTAGGAGTGTGCATGTAGCCAGCCTTCGTGTCCCCAACAAAGGTAAGTTGCTGGCAACAAGCACACTCTTGGTAGGTAGCTGGCTCTCTTTACTTGTGGGTGTATTATTTCATGTTGAAGTGTGTTGAATTATTCTTGCTCATTCATTAAAATAATGAAGCATAACCTAGAAAGTTTCTTTGTAAATTATAAGAATTTACCAAGGAACTTGTTTTATTTAAGACTTTTATTTCATCAAATAAAACAAAATGGAGTGCTGTACCTGTTTTATGAGTAGCAAACAAAAAACCAGTAGTATATTGTTATAATGAATGTAACAAGTTTCTCAGATGGCAGTTATTGTGCCCCATGATAATGCTGATGCATAAGAACTTTAAATGTCTGTGCTTGTGTATGCATGCATGTATGTTTTTAATAAATAAGTAAATAATTAAATTATATATAATTATATATAATTTATCACACACACACACACACACACACACGTACACACACGTACATACACACGTACATACACACGTACACACACACGTACACACATGTACACACACGTGTACACGCACATACACACATGTACACACACGTACACACGTACACACACACACACGTACACACACGTACACACACACGTACACACACATGTACACACACGTACACACACGTACACCCACATGTACATACACACGTACACACACGTACACACACACACACGTACACACACATGTACACACACACATGTACACACGTTCACACACATGTACACACGTGCACACATGCACACATGTACACACACACGTACACATGCATACATAAGTAAATATGAATACGTATTTCTATTTAAAAAATCATTAATATTTTAATTCAACACACTTCTTTTAAATGTGCAATATTTGTCATATGTAATGTTATTTGGTGATCTTGTGTAGATTATTTGTACATTGAATAATATTTTTGAGAAGGCAACAAACTGTATTATAAAGGAAACTTTGTTGTTTATCTGAAAGGAAACTTCATTGAGTGTTATACATTAAACTGAGAACCTGTACTCACACAAGAAGTTATTAAAGGAAAACATAACTAATGCTTTTTATTATATTATCATGAGAACTCCTTGGAAAATTTTAATTACAATTTTATTACATATATGGTCAGAAAGAAGTGGATTTTTTTTTAATTTGAGCCAATTATTTGGGCACCAAAAGTGAAGAAAGAAGTTTATATCTGTATGCGTACTACAAATGAAACAGAGAACACAGATCTCCCAGTCACATTAACACTTAGTTAAATTCTTTCTAGTTTTGAAAATTGTTCTTACTAAACCATGAAAATGTGCAGTACATACTAGCTATATGTGATTAAGTGATTAGATGGACTTGTACTTCATAGCAGAAACTACGAATTTGTTTTTGTGTTTGATGCCTTTTGTATTGTGGATTATTAGTCTGAAAGTATAACTACTTTGTTGTTGATGGCAATTCAGTGATTCTTAGAAATGGCACAAGGAGTGTGCATGATGCTGAGAGGATTCTTCTCTTCTAGGGGCGTGGCAGAGAGTCAGAGGAAGATCCAGCCACGCCCCCCTGGCCTGAGTGGTTGGGGACTGCTGTTGGTCATACCTGCCCTTTCTGTGGCAAGATTTTCGTTAAGAAGTTCAATCTGGTGACACATGTTCGCATCCACACTGGAGAGAGGCCATTCCAGTGCCCCTACTGCCCATACAGAGCCAACCACTGCTCTCATCTCAAGTCACATGTCAGGAAGCTCCACTTAGAAAAAGAGCATCCCATCTAGTCATATGTGAAGATGATAGCAACACAGAAGATTGAGAGTTGCATTCACTTTCCAATGATAACTGGCCAAGTGATAGCATTGAAGGGAGATTGAATGATGTGAAGGTGGTGGTAATGTGCATTGTCTCATTCTAGGCATGCCATGAGGGAGGCGTTGTGAGTGGCAATAGGATGCCACCATCAACAGGCTTTTCAGCTGGTGGGAAGAGCCTGAGGCACACTTGCCCAGTCTGTGGACGTACCAGTCGAGACAGCTACGACCTGAAGAAACATATACGTACTCATACCGGCGAGAAACCATATGCTTGCCCACACTGCCCATATCGAGCAACAACTAGTAGTAGCATTAAATCTCATATGGACCGTCACCATTGGCATTAGTTTTATACTAATTGTTTTTAAATTTTGGAAATTTAATCATTCAATTCAACACTTTTATATTGTGGTTCTGGTTTATAAATAAGTGGTATAGTTAACAGTTCCAGATACACAAAAATGAATGCCTTAAATAAAATTCAGAATATTTTGTGAAAAGTCAAGAAATAAATGAAAGAAATAATATGCAGGAACATATAACACATTTATGTATAATTTTGCAATTTGTTACTGTCCAACACAATTTAGCAAAATTCCCATTGTGTGTGTATGTGCATGCGTATGTGCATGTGTGTTTGTTTCCATCATCACTCTCACTAATCACTACAGTTCACATGCTCCTCCAAACTCCAAGTATCCCCACCCCTCATGTATGTAGATGCATACATACATACATTTATGCATACAAACGTATGTACACGTGTGCGCACGTACATACGTGTGTGTGTGTGTGTGTGTGTGTGTGTAAATATAAGAATGTATGTTTGTATGTGTAAACATCTATTTATTAATAGAAGGCAGTGGTGCTAAAAGTTACAGAAACAAGTTTTGTTTTGGGAAAAAATGATAGGAAATGTGTTAATTTGTATGAAAAAATATTGAAATTGCTGCAAGTTATTGAATAAAAATAAAATGCTTAAGCTTTAATAAATGTCTTTTCACTTGTATATGCTATGCCACATAAGATTATGGAGGAAACCGTAAAGTAAAAAAATAATCACAAACCACAGTAATGGTCCAAGTGATACGGTTGTGGTAGGCTTAACATAAAAGCAATATGAAATTCAACCCAGAGTTCAGACAAATTTCTTTAACGGTAATCAAATAATTTTTTTTTGTTTTCTTGGAAACTATTCATTTTGCCAAACATTTTTGAAAATAAATTTGCTTTATTTGAAGATTTATCAAGAGAGGAAAAGGTTGTGGTGTAAGGTGAATTTGCCAGAAATACTGTGTAAGAAATGGAGTTATGATTAATTCCACTCCATATTGGTGCATTATACATATTGTTTATGAAGTTTCTGAACAGCTGACTTTAGCACTGAATGGTATATAGTGCACATTACCATAGAGTACCATACATAAACTTTTCATTCAATAAATGTTGCCGCTGTGAAAAAAATATCAAGTATACAGTGGTACCCTGAGTTTCGGCCACCTCCCAACTCGAACAATTATGAAAGTGTATTATTGTAAGTGTATTTTTGGGGGTCTGAAATGGACTAATCTAATTTACATTATTCCTTATGGGAACAAATTCGTTCGGTAATGGCACTTGAACAGCCTCCTGGATAGAATTATCGCCAAAACTCGGGGTACCACTGTACTACTGTTTACAGCTCACGAGTTCCACTTTTGCGAGCTTCGAACATTCGCCAGTGCCCAGCCGCCCAATCATAACATGTATATACACTAATTTACAATGTTTTCCTGTGTTTTATGATTGTTCGTGGTTTAATAGGTTAAGGAAGCTGTATTGTTAGGCTAAGTAAATGCTATTATTACATTTCCCTACAATATATTTGTGCATCAAAACATTCACAAACGCTACAGTACAGTATTATTATATTTCCCTACATCATATTTGCTCACCAAACATTCGCCAATTTTCAAGATTTATGAGGGTCTTGAGCCCCTAACCCTCGCGAATGTGGAGGGTCTCCTGTATTATTATTCATAGTGGAAACCTAATAAATGATTAGGCATTTTGACTTTGAAAGGCTTAGAATTTCAGTGAGAAATGCTTGATTTGGTTGATTAGTCAGTCATTCTTATTGCTTATGCTATGGTATATTAATGTAAGCTTGCCATGGGCGGGCACCCTATGATACTCTTTATAGAGCAAGGTGGGAAGGAAATGCATATACCAATCCTTTAGTTTTACCTCTTAAAGCTTTCAGAACATTAAAATGAATTGTCTTATATTTTAAACTGTTTATGGGTCAGGAAGGTAAGTAAAAATATGGTGAATATAATCCTGTAATTAAAATTAACAGTAAATATACTGTGTAATGTACAGTAAAATCTTGATTTGGCAGACCTCCATTTAGCGGGTATTGGAAATAATACAATCTATGCCTCTTAACTTGATTTTGGAAACCTGGACAAAGCCCACAGAGTAGACATGTCAAAACATACTCATCTCTTGACCTCTGTACTTATATTTCCATTATTTTCAGTATTTATCTTTCAGTAATAGTGTTCCTGGCCAATGGCACATGAAGCTAATTCACATAAAATAAACATTATAACATGTAAAAAATACGGATTCATTCTTAAATTTTGCAAAGGCATTTATACTTTGTGGATGTTTATTTCATTCATGTATAAAGAGAAAATGATTTTTGGTAGAGGTTGCTTAAGAACTGTAGATTTATTATTTATGTTGTATTTGTACAAGAGGAGGGTGATTGGCAAGACATATTGATGAGTGGGTAGCATGCATAACGGAGGTTGCAGGTCCAGATGAGAGAGCAATGACTGGAGTTTTCACAGAGTAAATGAGGGGACACCATGGGCCCAGACTAGTGACTGTCCCCCCCTCTCGCTCTCTCGCTCTCTCTCGCTCTCTCCTCTCTCTCCTGTCTCTCTCTCCTCTCTCTCTCCTCTCTCTCTCCTCCTCTCTCATTCCTCTCTATTCCTCTCTCATTCCTCTCTCTCCTCTCTCATTCCTCTCTCTCCTCTCTCATTCCTCTCTCTCCTCTCTCTCTCTTCTCTCTCTCTCTTCTCTCTCTCTTCTCTCTCTCCTCTCTCTCTCTCCTCTCTCTTCTCTCTCCTCTCTCTCCTCTCCTCTATCTCTCTCCTCTCTATCTCTCTCCCTCTATCTCCTCCCCCTATCTCCTCTCCATCCCTCTATCTCCTCTCCCTCCATCCATCTCCTCTCCCTCCCTCTATCTCCCTCCCTCCCTCTCTCCCTCCCTCCCTCTCTTCTCTTCTCTCTCCTCTCTCTCTCTCCTCTCTCTCCTCTTGCTCTCTCTCTCTTTCTTGCTCTCTCTCTCTCTCTTGCTCTCTCTCTCTCTCTCTCTCCTCTTGCTCTCTCTCCTCTTGCTCTCTCTCCTCTTTCTCTCCTCTTGCTCTCTCCTCTTGCTCTCTTTCTCTCCTCTTGCTCTCTCTCTCTCTCCTCTTGCTCTCTCTCTCTCCTCTTGCTCTCTCTCTCTCCTTTTGCTCTCTCTCCTTTTGCTCTCTCTCCTTTTGCTCTCTCTCTGCTCTCTCTCTCTCTCTCTTGCTCTCTCCTCTTGCTCTCTCTCCCCTTGCTCTCTCTCCTCTTGCTCTATCTCTCTCCTCTTGCTCTCTCTCTCTTGCTCTCTCTCTCCTCTTGCTCTCTCTCCTCTTGCTCTCTCTCCTCTTGCTCTCTCTCTCCTCTTGCTCTCTCTCTTTCCTCTTGCTCTCTCTTTACTCTTGCTCTCTCTCCTCTTGCTCTCTCTCTTTCCTCTTGCTCTCTCTCCTCTTGCTCTCTCTTTCTCTCCTCTTGCTCTCTCTCTCTCTCTCTCCTCTCTCCTCTTGCTCTCTCTTTCCTCTTGCTCTCTCTCTCTCCTCTTGCTCTCCTCTTGCTCTCTCTCTCTCCTCTTGCTCTCCTCTTGCTCTCTCTCTTTGTTTTCTCCTCTTGTTTCTCCTCTTTCTCTCTCCTCTTGTTCTCTCTTTCTCTTGTTTCTCTCCCTCCTCTTGTTCTCTCTCTCCTCTTGTCTCTCTCTCTTTCTTGCTTCTCTCTTGTTCTCTCTCCTCTTGTTCTCTCCTCTTGCTCTCTCTCTTGTTTCTCTCTCTCCTTCTTGCTCTCTTTCTCTTGCTTCTCTCTCCTCTTGTCTCTCTCTTGTCTCTCTCTTCCTCTTGCTCTTCTCCTCTTGTTTCTCTCTCTTTTCTCCTCTTGCTCTCTCTCTCTCCTCTTGCTCTCTCTCCTCTTGCTTCTCTCTTCTCCTCTTGCTCTCTCTCCTCTTGCCTCTCTCTCCTCTTGTCTCTCTCCTCTTGTCTCTCTCTTCCTCTTGCTCTCTCTCTCTCCTCTTGCTCTCTCCTCTTGCTCTCTCTCCTCTTCTCTCTCTCTCTCCTCTTGCTCTCTCTCTCTTGCTCTCTCTCCTCTTTCTCTCTCCTCTTGTCTCTCTCTCCTCTTGTTTCTCCTCTTGCTCTCTCTCCTCTTTTTTCTCTCCTCTCTTTTGCTCCTCTCTCTGTTCTCTCCTCTTGTCTCTCTCTCTCCTCTTGTTCTCTCTCCTCTTGTCTCTCTCCTCTTGCTCTCTCTCTCTCTCTCCTCTTGCTCTCTCCTCTTGTTCTCTCCTCTCTTCTCCTCTTCTCTCTCTCTCCTCTTGCTCTCTCTCTTGCTCTCTTTCTCTCCTCTTGCTCTCTCTCCTCTTGTCTTCCTCTCTCCTCTTGTTCTCTCTCTCTCTCCTTCTTGTCTCTCTCTCCTCTTGCTCTCTCTCTCTTTTTTCTTCTCTCTCCTCTTGTCTCTCTCTCCTCTTCTCTCTCTTCTTGCTCTCCTCTTGCTTCTCTCCTCTTGTCTTTCTCCTCTTGTTTCCTCTCCCTCTTGTCTCTCTCTCTTGCTCTCTCTCTCTTGTTCTCTCTCCTCTTGCTTCCTCTCTTGTTCTCTCTTTGCTTTCTCTCTTGTTCTTCTTTTTCTCCTCTTTGTCTTCTCTCTTGCTTTCTCTCCTCTTGCTCTCTCTCTCCTCTTGCTCTCTCTCTCCTCTTGCTCTCTCTCTCCTCTTGCTCTCTCTCTCCTCTTGCTCTCTCTCTCCTCTTGCTCTCTCTCTCCTCTTGCTCTCTCTCTCCTCTTGCTCTCTCTCTGTTTCTCCTCTTGTCTCTCTCTCCTCTTGTTTCTCTCTGTCTCTTCTCTCTTGTTTCCTCTCCTCTTGTTCTTCTCTCTTGTTTTCTCTCTTGTCTTCTCTCCTCTTGCTTCTTTCCTCTGCTTCTCTTCTTTCTCTTCCTCTTGCTCTCTCCCTTGTCTTCTCCTCTTGTTCTTCTCTCTTCCTCTTTGTCTCTCTCTCTCTTGCTCTCTCTTGCTCTCTCCTCTTGTCTCTCTCCTCTTGCTCTCTTCTCCTCTTCTCTCTCTCCTTTCTCTCTCCTCTTGCTCTCTCCTCTTGCTCTCTCTCCTCTTGTTTCTCTCTTTTTTTCCTCTTTCTCCTCTTGCTCTCTCTCCTTTGCTCTCTCTCTCCTTCTCTCTTCTCTCTCTCTCTCTCTTGCTCTCTTCCTCTCTCTCTCTCCTCTGTTCTCTCTCTCTCTCTTCTCCTCTGCTTCTCTCTGCTCTCTCTCTCTCTCTCTCTCGCTCTCTCTCTCTCTCTCTTTTCATGGCACAACACCATCTGTCACTCACGACTACCTTCATCACACTACATACTTTGTGGGGTATACAATGCCAAAATTTATTTTCTTTTATTAAATTCTTAAAAGTGTCAATATAAACCAGTTTAGAGCGATATCTAAGAAGATATAGTATTATAATGAAGAGATGCTGGGCTTGCATGATTGTATACGAGTGAAAACACTCGGTAACCACCCAGTTCAGTTGCAAAAGAGCGAGTTTTTACTAGTAGGGTTGCTGCCTCTTAAAGGAGGTACAGTAAACCTGGAGTTTACCTGGAGAGGGTTCCAGGGGTCAGTGCCCCGCAGCCCGGTCTGTGACCAGGTCTCATATAATGGATTAATAAGGGTAGCAGGTTGCAGGTAATAGCAGTTGTGGTGAATAAAGAAGATATTCTTTTGGTCTGTAACAATAATTGACAATTCTGTAAACAGACTTTGTTCCGTGATTCCAAATCAACTGATCCAGTGGAATTTGTTCTGTACTTTTGAAGAACATTAAGTAGAGGTCTGTTATATGGAGGGTTTACCATATCTTGATGCTGGTGGGAGCACTTGATCCATGGAACTGGATTTGATCTCCCCTCAAATCAAACCTGAATGCATCCCTGAATACCATACCTGGAAATTTCCATATTGTCAGTATTTAGAAAAGGCAAGAGATAGGAATCTGTTCACTTCTGTTTTTGAATATGCAGTTGGAGGTTGGTTGTGCACTTCAAAAATTATAGTCTTTGTTATACAGGAAGTTTTGTTTAGAAACTGATGTCTTCAGTATCCAGCATTCATTATAACCTGTTGTGACATAGTGGGCAGCATTAGGCTTCTGTGGAGGCTTTTCTCATGAGCTGGACAATCATAATGTCTGAGGTCTACCCTTCTTAATCTCCTTCCAGCAGATTTAACCCTTTCAGTGGCTGTCGTGTAGAATTACGTCATTGATGTCAAGGTCCATGACGTAGATCTATGTCTAAATTCTAGCGGCTTTAAATTTAGCGAGAGAGACCTGGTAGGCCTAAATATGAGAAAATGGGCTTTCATGGTCATTGTGCACAGTATACAAAAAGTTGTGGCTCCTGCAGTGCATTGTGGGAACACTATATTTCATACGCCTTATTCACAATTCCTCATGAACGTAAAGGCCTCACTCCCAGGCAAAATGAACGAGTTTTATTTCCTACTGACTGCTCCAACAATGATAATTACGGAACCAATTATGAGTTCTTTGGTTTTGCTTAGGGTGGCGGAAATGTAGATAAGATATAATTATCGAATACCTCTCATTTGAAGTTTGGTGATCACTTCCTAACAACACATCCTTCTACAGAAAAGATGAAATGGGCTCAGAAGATATGTTATGTCCATATGCACACAATAAGGTGCCAAGAAAAGTGCAGATACACATTTTGTATTTAAAGATGTGTAAAATACCACTGTGTATGAAGTGTTTCAGGGACTTCCACACACTGTTGCAGAGCTAGGTACATAACCAGTTCCTGAATGCATGTACATAAATGTTAGAATAAGAGTAAAATAAAGCATTTGTACATGTGTGTTTACATTGTGTAAACATGTTTTGTAAACTGTACTAATATTATTAGTGCATGGATTGTGTTGCAGACATCAGGTGGATGTACATTGAGCGTCATATGGGTCTTACGAAAGTGACTGGAATATATAAAAATTAGAAATCCCCATTAACCCTTTGACTGTTTCGGACGTATATACGTCTTACGAGCCAATGTTTCAGACGTATTTATACGCCTAAATTCTAGCGGCCTCAAATCAAGCAGGAGAAAGCTGGTAGGCCCACATGTTAGAGAATGGGTCTGTGTGGTCAGTGTGCGCAGTATAAAAAAAATCCTGCAGCAAGCAGTACATAATGAGAAAAATATAACTCCTACCGTGTTTTTGGATTAAAACGCCGACTTTGAGGTGTATTTACGTATAGTATTTATGGTTGTATTCTCTTTTGCATGGTCTCATTTGATAGAATGGAAAACATATTACAGGAATAGAGATGATTTTGATTAGTTTCATGATGTAAATGATCTTGAAATTGAGCTCAAAGTAGCGGAAATGTTCGATTTTTGCCAATGTTCAAAAGTAAACAAATCACACCACGCGTCCAATACACATCAACTGGTGAGTCTAATATTCTTTCACAAGTGCACAGATATTATTTATACAATTTTTACAATAATGCAATAGTCTACATAACAATAAATCTTCTATTTTTTGTGAATAAAAAATCAAAATAGAAAGCAAGAGTAATGTAAGAGGGGCCTAAAGACGTGACTAATGAACAGATAACATCTTATTTTAGTGCTAGGGATGTCTGCATTGTTTATTCTGGACCCTATTTTGAAACTGACATCTTTTTTATTTTGCATGAAATTGGCGAAATTGCCATTTTCTGACCACTTTATTGGGTAGTTGAATTCAGTAAATTGGTGATTTCTTGTACTCAATCGATAGAACAAATGGAGTTCTAAAGAAATAGCTATGAGTTTGGTCAACTGTCCCAATGGAATTGGCCGAAAATAGGGCTCAAAGTCGGCGAAATCGCCGATGCGTATATATCACTGACATCGCTAACTTTGCGAGAGCGTAATTCCGTAAGTTTTCAATCAAATTTCATACTTTTGGTGTCATTACCATCGGGAAAAGATTCTCTATCATTTCATAAGACAATTTTTTTTTTCCCAAAATTTTCCGACATAGAATGACAGTTTCAGAATGGGGCCTCCGACAGTCAAAGGGTTAAAAATAGAAAATAATAAAATAGAAAAATGTGGATCACACTGCAATCACTGATTTGTGTAGATATGTGTGAAACACAACTGTGTATAAAGGTGTTTCAAAGATTTCCACAGACTGCAAAAGTTCTAGGAAGATGACTAGTGCCTTTAGGTATGTACATAATTGTGTTAGAAATTTTAAACATTTGTACCCATGAGTGTTTTTGCTGTGTAAATATGTTTTGTAAATATACTGATCTCACTATTAGTTTGGGCATTGTTTTGCATACAATAGAAGGATATATGTTTATTGTGCATGATATGGGTCTCAAGGGCCATGAAAATTACTGGTAAATGTAAAAAATTAGAAAACCCAAGAAAAAAGTACAAAATAATGAAGTAAGAACATCGGAGTGCGTGGCAACAGTCAATGTTGCCGGCAGTGGTTGATTGATCTTCAACTTCATGCCTTTATATCTTGGTATACACTGATGGGAAAATATTTTGTTTTGCTTCATTATGACCAGAAAAATGAACTTTTTTGAAATGTAAGAAAAAAACTTTTTTTTTTAAATTGGCATTTAGAGTACGTACAGTGGAACCCCGGTTAATGAAAAAAATTCATTGCAGAAGCCTGCTCAAGTGCCATTACCGAACGAATTTACTTCCTTAAGAAAAAATGTCATTTAGCTTAGTCTATTTCAGACCCCCAAAAATACACTTCCACAAGCACTTACAATATTATACTTACATAATTGCACGATTTCCGGGGGTGTTCGTTAACCGGGGTTCCACTGTAATTTTAACCACTTCACTGGCTGTGCCATAGTACTACGGCTTTTAGGTCACTGTGCCGTAGTACTGCGCAATGAGCTCAACTCACTCAGATAAGCTGTGAGCAGTAAATTTGGGCCTAGATATGAGAGAATGGGTCTGTGATAAGTGTACGCCATGCAGAAAAAAAAAAATCTGCAGCACACAGTGCATAAAGCGAAGAAAACTGTGACTGTGTTTTTGGTTTAAAACAGTGAATTTGAAGTGTACTTTTATATGGTTTTTATGGTTGTATTCTCGGTTTCTTGGTTTCGTTCGATAGAATAGAAAAAGTAGTACAGAATTAGAGATGATTTTGATTGGTTTCAGGACTGAAAACTTGAAATTTAACTCAAAGTAGTGGAATTGTTCATTTTTTGCCGATAGTCAAGAGTAAACAAATCACGTCACTTGTCCAATACATGTCCAAGTGGTGGGTCTAATGGGCATTCACAAATTCCCTGATATTATTTATACAAGTATTACAGTGTACAGTGGACCCTCGGTTTTCGCCGAAAATTCGTTCCAGAATGCTGCTCAAGTGCCATTACCGAACGAATTTACTTCCTTAAGAAATAATGTCACGTAGGTTAGTCTATTTCAGACCCCCAAAAATACACTTGCAACAGCACTTACGAAAATACACTTACATAAATGTTCGAGTTTGGAGATGCACGAAAACCGAGGGACCACTGTATTGCATAATAGTAAATATTTTATTATTTGTGTGAATAAAAAATCAAAATGGGATTCATGTGTAAAGCCTGGGATTGCAACTAATCAACATAGGAAATGCTATTTTAGTGCCAGGAATGCCTGCATCGTTTATTCTGGACTCTGTTGTGAAATCGGAATACAGCCTCTCCTCACTTAGCGATGTACTCGTTTACTGATGACTCGGACTTGCGACAGGCTCTCTGACTAGTATGCATACCTAAATAATGTTTATTAGAGCTGATTTCCTCTATTTGGTTTATTCAGATTCAAATGTTTATTTCTTTGTAAAGATTACAATGTGTGGTTTACATATTATAAAACAATAATTACAAAGAAGGCCACTAGCATGCCTAGGCATTTTGGGAAGACTAATAATAATAATTCTTACTCTATATTACAAATAATTGAATAGATTTACAATAGTGAGGTAGTTCAGAACATTTAAGAATATAACAATTTGTAAAATTAGTAATAAGAATGGTTTTACAAGAATGGTATACAATACTGACAATATGAAATAAAGACACATGTGCAACATCTGGGTATCTTTATTGTAAAAGTTTACAATAAAGATACCCAGATGTTGCACATGTCTTTATTTCAAGAATGGTTTTGTCTTGGCATGATACAGTTTCTATTAAACTCCTATATTGGAGTATCTCAGGCAAACTTAGGACTAGCTTAAGATTTATTAGGCAATAGCTATATTCGCAATTTTATGTTTACAGTCATTTGGGTCAGTGTAGGTGTAAATGAGGAGGATGTGCATGTGTGTGCATGGATAGGTGGTTTTCATGTAGTTGATGGTGGGGTGTGTTAGGAGATAAGATGTGTTTTGATGGTAGTTTTGAAAATGGTGGCTGAGTCTGCAGTTTTAGAGTTTTCAGGTAGTAAGTTCCAGATTTTAGGCCCTTTAATGTACATTGAACGTTTGTATAGATTTAGCCGGACACGGGGAATGTCATAGAGATTTTATACAGTATACTACTGTATAAACATTTAAAAATTTACCTGAAATGTCATAAATGATGCAAAGGTGACATTAAATCAATATCAGAGATTGTCGACACAAACCCACTACCATTATAGTATGCTCCTCATTTGGTGATGAATTTGTTTACCGACGTGGTCTTAGGAACAGAACTCTGTCGTTAAGTGAGGAGAGGCTGTATTTTGAAATGTGTGTGAAATTGGCCAAATTACCAAATTCTGATCACTTTATTGGGTAGTTTAAATAGGTGATTGGGCGATTTCTTGTGCTTATTCGATAAAATGGAAGACATACTAGCAAAATATCTAAGAATTTGGTCGACTGGAACAATGTAATTTCCCTAAAATAGGAGTCAAAGAGGGCAAAATCGCCGATGTGTAAATATCGCTGACAAAATTTGTGAAAGTGTCATTTTGTCAGTTTTCCATCAAATTTTGTACTTTTTGTTTTATTACCTTCAGAAAAAGATTCTCTGACATTTTATAAGAAAAAATTCTTGGACAGTGTAGACAAGTTTCAGATTGGCGGTCTGAACAGTGAAAGGGTTAAAAATATGGCTGGCACAAATGCAAGTCTTTTGCAAAAAGATGACAAATTTTTGTATCTAGTACCTGATCATCCAGCCTTTGATGGCTAAATGAACTTGATTGCAGGTAGAATTTGCTGATAATAACTCTTTCACTGTCCAGGCCCCTGAAATTAATACAGTGGACCCCCATTTTTCATAATTAATCCGTTCCAGAGAGTCTGACTAAAGGCAAAATTTACGATTTGCGAAACCATTTTCCCCATAAAAAATAATGAAAATCCAATTAATTTGTTCCAGACACCCAAAAGTATTAACAGAAAATATTTTTTTTAGATGAAATATAGATTTACGTACACAAAACAATGAGACATGAAGAATAAAACAATAACATGACTCTTACCTTTATTGAAGACTCTTCTTAGTGTATGGAAGATGGGAGGAGGGGAGAGGATGGAGAAATTACTGTTTGGAAGGGGAATTCCCTTCCATAAAAACTTCAGGTACCAAACCCTTTTTTGGGGTTACTTCCCTTTTTTGTTTTTTAATGCTACTAGGACCAGCTAGAGAGTCACTGGACCCCTGTCGCACAAACAATTGTTCCAGACAGCTGTGTTTCTGGCATCTCTTTAAAATTTCCCTAAAATGGGACACGAGATTGTCATTGAACATGTCGCACATACGGCCTGTAACAGCTTTGTTAGGGTGATGTTCCTCCATAAATGTTTGTATCCTACTCCACATTACACAAATCTTCTTAATCTCTGAAAAAGGCACCTTCTTTCCCCTCTCTTCCTGCTCCTCTGAAGCAATTTCCTGAGCTGTGGTCTGTTGCTGTTCCAGAAGGAGGTCTTGCAGCTCTTCAGGGATTAGCTCTTCATTGTGGTCCACCAACTCTTGCACATCCTCGCAACTCACATCCAACCCCTTGGAATTCCCCAATGCCACAATAAATTCCACAACTGGCATAGGGTCCTCAGGGTCAGCCCCAAACACTTCAAAATCCCTCTCTTGGACACATTCTGGCCACAATTTTCTCCAAGCAGAGTTTCAAAGTCCTGGAAGTCACTCCCTACCAAGCCTTATCTATAAGAGTTATGCAATTGAGGATAATGAAGTGATTTTTCCAGAACTTTCTTAGGATTAATTCAGTGTCTGAGGTCACATCAAAGCTTTGGTGTAGAATTTTTTCAAGTTTGAAATGATCTGCTGGTCCATGGGCTGGATGAGAGGAGTGGTATTAGGAGGCAAGGACTTCACTGTGATGAAACTAAACTCCTCCAACAATTGGTCATTCAAGTCTGGAGGATGAGCAGGAGCATTGTCCATTTCCAGGAGGCAGTTGAGTTCCAATTTATTTTCCAGGAGGTATTTCTTCACACTCAGGCCAAACACTTCATTGAACCAATCAAGGAAGGTTTCCCTCGTGACCCATGCCTTACTGTTAGCCTTCCACATCACACTCAAATTAGCCTTGGCGACACTGTTTTTCTTGAACACACTGGTATTTTCAGAGTGATACACCAGTAAAGGCTTCACTTTGAAATTCCCACTAACATTACTACAGAACATGAGAGTTAGCCTGTCTTTCATAAACTTGTGTCCTTGCAGTGCCTTTTCCTCCTGCGTGATGTAGGTCCTCTTTGTCATTTTCTTCCAGAAGAGACCTGTTTCGTCACAATTGAACACTTGTTGGGGTTTGACTTGTTCAGCCTCTATGTACCCCTTGAATTCCTGAACATATTTTTCAGCCGAACATTTGTCAGAACTTGCAGCCTCGCCATGCCTTACCACACTGTGTATGCCACTACGCTTCTTAAATCTCTCAAACCAGCCTTTGCTGGCCTTAAATTCACTAACATCAGCACTCGTTGCAGGCATTTTCTTTACGAGATCGTCATGCATTGCCTTTTTAAAAATTATCAACTGCATAACACTATCTCCTGCTAATTGTTTCTCGTTGATCCACTCCAACAACAACTACTCCACATCTTCGAGTATTTGCGATATCTTTTTTGTGAGGATATTTACCCCTTTCGCAACAACAGCTTCCTTGATTTCCTTTTTCTTGGCCACGATGGAAGCGATGGTTGGCAAGATCGGCCACACTTATACCATTTTCATATTTTTCTATTATTTCTTTCTTGAATTCTATCATGTTTCTCGCCTTCTTTACCAAAGGGCTGGCAGTAGGAGCTTTGTTCGGGCCCATGGTGGCTTATTTAGCAGTTGCAAGCACTAAAAAGAATGGAATATATTAGTACAAAATGTATCTTATGAACGCGTGGGATCGTGCTCACTCGCTGATAAAAAATGGCACACTGACTGGGAATGGTGTGTGGGGCCGCTCAGACGCGTTCAGGACGAACGACTATTAGCAAGTCCAATGACGATCCGCGAGGCAATATTTTGCCAAAAAAATAAAAAAGTTATTAGCGAAAATTACGAATTCTGATGCTTACGAAAAATGGGGGTAAACTGTATTGCTCTTTGTCCACTTTGAAAAAAGTACTGAAATTATAGAGAATATTTTTACGATGGTAATGACACCAGTGGTACAAAAATTTGATTGGAAACTTAAGGAATTATGCAGGCCCAAAGTTATCTCGGCACAATTTACGCATCAGTGATTCCGGTCACTTGAGTCCTATTTTAAGCCAGTTCCATTGTACAGGGTGACCATCACTAATCTGGTATCATCAGGACCTGTAGTGTGCCGGATTACAGAGTGGTTAGGTTAGAATACACTTAACCCAGTTTTTCTTAGGGCATAGGTTATAGGATACAGTGGACCCTTGAAAATCGTGATTAATTCGTTCCTGAGAGGCCGCCTATTTTCAAAATGGACGATTTTCAAAACCATTACCCCCATAAGAAATAATGTAAATCAAATTAATTCATTCCAGACATCCAAAAGTATTTAAAAATATTTTTTTTACATAAAATGTACATTTATCTACACAGAAAACAATGAGACATGAAGTATAAAACAGCAATAACTTGACACTTACCTTTATTGAAGAGTTGTTGATGTGTGGAAGACAGGAGGGAGGGTAGAGGATTTAAGAGTTACTATTGTGGAATAGGAATTCCCTTCCATAGACTTCAAGTACCAAGTCCTCTTCTGGGGTTACTTCCCTTATTTGTCTTTTACTGCCACAGTACATTCATTACTTTAAAATATTTGTTAGTCTTAATGTAGGCAGAGAGGTGTGTAGTATTTATTTGTAGGAATTCAGTGTAGGAAGCCTGTAGACGTAGGTACACGTATGTAGCCCCCACCCAGGGCTTCACTACACAGCCATATTATTACACTACACAGCCATATTATTACACTATACAGCCATATTATTACCATGTTCACTGAGTTTAATCATTTCTAACAACTACCTTTAGATGCCATCATAAACAAAGGGAGAAGTAATGAATAATTCATGCCGAGAATTGTAAACAAACGCGTATGATGGGCGGTTACTGCACCAGACACCAGATTTACAGTTTTCTCTAATGCTGCATCAGAGAAAACGTAATGTTTACTCTCCACCCAACTCACAACTCGATAGCATATAAACATTGTATCAATTTTTATATGCTATATGATATGTAACATGTTTCTTATATAATTTTGAAGAAAATATCATAGATGTAGTAATGAAAATGTCTATATTAACCTAAAATAAAACATTTAACCTAAAATAAGACATTTGTTTGAGCTTGACTGTGGTGTGGGGAAGTACCCTGGCTGACTCGCAAAATCGTAATGACATGATTGCAAACAAACCACATACCACGGGTGGGGTTCGAACCTCACCCGTTGTATGTGGTTTGTTTACCCTGGCTGATTTGTGTGGGGAAGTATCCTGTTTTTCCAAAAATGTCATTTTTTTGTTCTTGCTGTCATCAAAAGGACATGTTGGCAATTAGTCAGTAATTTTTTTTTTACCCCAAAAATTACGATTTTTATGATTGTTTTATTCTAAATACACTACATGGCAACTTCTGTGAGGAGTACAGTAAAGAGCGCAGTGTGATTATGGCTCAGTAGCCTTGGGGCTTCCAATAAGGACGGAGGGGTGTAGCACGCTCGGATTTTGCGCCATAACCGCAGATTTTTACATAAAACATAATTATCTATAACTCAAGAATGAGTTATTGACATTATTTTCCCTCTCATGTGAAGAATATTTATAGGAGCATCATGATTTTTTCACATGTTATTGAGGAATGATGGTTCTATTGAATTACATAGAGGGTTTGCGATATGTTTTACCATTTTGTTTTTATTGATTTTTTTCTCCCAAAAAAGTCCTTAAAGAAAAAAAAAAAGGCATATTTTAACATTTTGTATACAGTGGACCCTCGGTTAACGAAAAAAATTCATTGCAGAAGCCTGCTCAAGTGCCATTACCGAACGAATTTACGTCCTTAAGAAATAATGTCATGTAGGTTAGTCTATTTCAGACCCCCAAAACTACACTTCCACAAGAACTTACAAAATTATACTTACATAATTGCACGATTTCCGGGGTATTCGTTAACCGAGGGTCCACTGTAATGCAATCTATTGACATTTTGCTCAAACGTCTATGTAATACGATTACTACCTAACTCGTTATCTTTCTTCTGATGTCGACTAGAACATTGTATGTACGTATTACCAATTTTGTAGGGGGCGGAGAGTTTTAGTGCCATATAGAATAGGGCACTATTTATTTTTTCTATCTAACCGTAAGGAAAAAAGTCACTAAAAGCACAGTGTCTAGGTTTCAAATGCTGCTTAATTCACAGTAAAAATTCCATTTACAGTAAATTTAATCAACAAAAAAAAAAAAATACAGTAATTATGCTTGTTGGTCACTTAAAACATTGAATGTATCCACAGTATGTTAATATGCTAAAATCCTCGTTACCTATAATCATAAACCTGTAATTCTTAAAACAAACTTGATAAACGCTATATAACATGTACTAACAGGATATTCAATTCACTTGTATTCACTATAACTCCTAAATTTATTTTTCAGCCACCTAAGAGACTATAGAAAAATCACTCAATTGGTCATTGCCTTATTAATCTTAAGATAGTCTTAAGTTTGCCTGAAATGCTTTGCTAATATATTAAGGAGCTTTCTGCATGCACACCTCTGTACAAACATTGTAACCTTCTGAAATAAAGAATTTTAATCTTAGCTGGAGTGAGAGATGTGGGAGGAAGTAATGAATAAGCCCAGTGCTACAAGCACAGTTTGAAAATATTAAGTCAGTATCTGAAGTCCAAGTATGTTCAACCTATTACCTGCAGATAACAAAAATATTAATGAAATAAATCAAGATATTTTCAAGAAGTAGAACTCAATATCATGCACATTCCTGATCAGCTGGCCTGTGATGGGTCTATATGGGCCTGTGGGACACTAGCACAAATCCTGTTTGACCAGGTCAACAAAAATGTCTGGCCAGAAGCTGCGCTGCAAGGAGAGAACCCTCAGAACCACTCACAGGTATGTCACAAGTAAATCACTGCTATAAAAGTACAACCATACCACTCCTTATTCTTTCTATCACTGTCTATGCATACATCTACATTACCACCACCACTACTACAGTACAATAGGTTGGAATAAGCATTGTGACACTGTTAAAGAATAAAGATTTCATTTCTTTGCACAGGTAATAATTTGTAATTTCAGTTTTGATTTGTTAAGTACAAAGAAAGCCACTTATCATGCCAGGGCATTTTGGACATCCCTTGCTTGCTTTGGCAGTGGCACTGTCAAATACGCTAGACTCCCAGAGTAATGTGCAGGTACAGTGGTACCTCGACTTACGATATTAATCCGTCAGAGAGGGCATATCTTAAGGCGAAACAATCGTTACTCGAATCAATTTTCCCCATAAGAAATAATGGAAATAAATTTAATCCGTCCAAGACTTCCAAAAGTAGTTAAATATAATATTTTTTAGAACTTTTGGACATTAAATAATACACAATTTAATGAAGAATACCTAAATACATATGTAAATATTGAACAATAACATGTCACTTACATTTATTGAAGAGTTGTTGATGTGTGGAGGACGGGAGGAGGGGAGAAGGTGGAGTAGTATGCTAGTGTTTGGAAGGGGAATCCTTCCATTAACACTGCAGGTGGTAAGTTCTTTTCTGGGGTTACTTCCTTTTTCTTTGAATGCCACTAGGACCAGCTTGAGAGTCACTGGACCTCTTTCTAACAATAAATTTGTCCAGGGAGCTCTGTGTCTGGCGATTCTTTAACACATCCCTGAAATGACACACCACTATGTCATTGTACAGGTTGCCAGCACGGCCTGCAACAGCATGGTTAGGGTGATATTCATCCATAAATGCTTGCACATCACTCCATTTGGCACAGATCTCCTAATCCTTGAAGAAGGCACATTCTTCCATTTTTGTTCCACCTCCTCCTCCTCCTCTGAACCATTGTCCTGACCACTGGTCTCTTGTTCCAGTTGCTGTTGAAGCTCTTGCAGATCTTCAGTGGTTAGCTCTTCCTTGTGCTCCTCCACCAACTGTTCCACATCCTCACCACTCACCTCTAACCCCAAAGACTTGCCCAATTCCACAATTTCTTCCACAACAGGCTCAGGCTCAGGCTCAAGCTCAGGGTTCTGAGGCTCAGCCCCAAAACCTTCAAAATCCCTCTCTAGGACACAGTCTGGCCACAATTTTCTCCAGGCAGAGTTCAAAGTCCTGGTAGTCACTCCCTCCCAAGCCTTACCTATAAGGTGTACACAATGCAGCATATGGAAATGGTTTTTCCAAAATTCTCTTAGGGTTATATTCATGTCTGTGGTCACATCAAAGCACTTTTGAAACATTGCTTTGGTGTAGAGTTTTAAAGTTGGAAATGACCTGCTGGTCCATGGGCTGGAGGAGAGGAGTGGTATTAGGGGGCAAGAACTTCACTTTGATGAATTTAAACTACTCCACAATTTTCTCTACCAAGTTTGGAGGATGACAAGGAGCATTGTCCATTATCAGGAGGCACTTAAGTGGCAAATTATTGTCCAGTAGATATTTCTTCACACTGGGGCCAAACACGCCATTGAACCAATCTAAGAAAATGTCCTTTGTGACCCATGCCTTTTGTTAGACCTCCACATCACACACAAGTTAGACTTGCTGACACCGCATCTGCCAAACACTCGGGATTTTCAAAAAGATACACTAGTAAAGGCTTCACTTTGCAATCACCACTGGCATTGGCACAAAGCATCAAAGTTAGCCTGTCTTTCATAGGCTTATGTCCTGGCTGAGCCTTTTCCTCCTGAGTAATGTAGGTCCTGTTGGGCATTTTCTTCCAAAACAGGCCTGTTTCATCACAATTAAACACTTGTTGGGGAGGAATTGTTCAGCCTCTAGGTACTCCTGGAATTCAGGCACATATTTTTCAGCCGCACTTTTGTCACAACTGGCTGCCTCACCATGCCTCACAACACTATGTATGCCAGTACGCTTCTTAAAATTTTGAAACCAGCCTCTGCTGGCTTTAAATTCGCTCACTTCATCACTCGTTGCAGGCATTTTCTTAAGGAGATCATCATGCAACTGCCTTGCTTTTCACATATTATTGCCTCCGAAACAGTATCTCCTGCTAACTGTTTCTCGTTGATCCACACCAACAACAACCTTTCCACATTTTCCAGCACTTGTGGTCTGTGTTTTGTGATCACACATGAACCTTTTGCAACAACAGCTTCCTTGATTTTACTTGAATTTTTCTTATCCACAATGGTAGCGATGGTAGAAAAGGGTTTACCATACAGCCTGGCCAGCTCACTGATACGCACTCCACTTTCATATTTTTCTATTATCTCCTTCTTCAGTTCTATCGTACATATATTTCTGTTCCTCTTTGCCACAGGCTTAGCACTAGGATCTTTCCTTGGACCCATGGTAGCTTATTTAGCAGTTGCAAGCACTAAAAACAGTGGAATAATGACAGTATACTGGTATGAATGCGTGGGTGTGGGTGGGTGGTCGCTCTCGCTTGTAAACAATAGCACTGACGCTCCCTGGAGTGCGCGCTCAGCTGGGCGCCAAGCGGACACGTCCGGTACGAATGTCGTTAGACGAATCAAACATCGTAAGTCGCATTCAAATTTCTTACGTTATAAATATCGGTTATCGAAAATAACGTAAGATGATAACATCGTAAGTCGAGGTACCACTGTATTTATAATATATTTATAATAGTGTTGATCTTTTTCACCTTCAATCCCCGACTATATCCCTAAATTGTATAAATATATTCCACAAGATTTGTGAATATTGTAGATGGGGTATTTTCTTAGAAGGTGACATCGTGACACGGGTCTTAGTCACATTATCTATTACTGGCTCCTGGAATAGTTGTCAGTGGTACAAAAGAGGTGATATTACTGGCCTTATATGTAGTTGGAACCTGAGGATTTTGACCTTATGGCTCAGGCACAGATGATTGTTTTGGCATTTGGGGTGCTGTTGGCCATATAGTTGGGGTGTGGTAAGTCGCAGCAAATAGTGGTGTCTAATGTCTTACAAAAGTGGTGTACATTATTGGTGAAGCTGTTTTCAAAGCTTGCGAAAAACTTTACTCCAGTAGGGCTTGGCTCAAGTGCTTTTGGAAAGTTTTAGGTTTGACCATTGCTTTTGCTGTGCATATGATGGTCAAAGGCAAAGATGATCCATTTATATAAAAGTATTTTGGGTTCAGAATTTAAAGGGTAATGGAGAATTTCATTTACTGTATTGACTTTTAAGTAAATTTGTGAGATTGTTATAATTACATAGACTGCCAGCAAACTTGATAATGATAATTTGTACTTTTTTTTATATAAAACAAACATTTCTGTTTTTGGGTCAAATATGGAACTGCACATTGATGTTTAGTATCAAAACAACAACTCACCCCACTTCCTTCCCAGTGCCTCCTAAAATTGAGGCTGGTTTACCTTTTTATCAGCTTAATAGAAAAAGAACAGATAATTTGTAATATGGCAGGGTGGGCCAGTCAAAGTAACTATCATTGTACAGTATTTTAATTCAACATAAATATAAATTGATTGAAGGTCTTTAAAAAATTGACTTAGAGGAATATCCAGCGATCAGGGAAGAAAATTTGCAAAATTAAATTTTCATACACATTACAGTAGAACCTCAATTTTCGTTTGCCCTGGTTTTCGTCGAATTCGGGTTTCGACAACTTTTTTCATCAAAATTTTGTCCCAGTTTTCGTTCATCTGCTCGGTTTTCGTCGAGTTGACAGTGGTCCGCCTGCCCACACCCACACAAAACATCCCACATGTTCTGAGTCAGTCTGACTTTGTTTCTCATCGAGTGAGCATTACCCCACGTGTTCATCCGAAACATTTCGTAATAATCCATTGTTTTTTGTGCTTGTTTATTGAGTATGACTGCTTAACCCTTAAACTGTCCACACGTAGATCTACGTTCACTCGTGCACTGCTCCGAATATTTTGAAAAAAAAAAAATAAAAAAGTTTTTTCTTTTTTTAAATGAAGAGCGCATTTTTAAAACAGGATAGGCTAAAAATAATTTTTTAGGGCCAGTACTTACCAAGATATAAGCCCGACAAGTTGGTGCTGGATGCTCACCTGACAGCAACAACAAGTCCTGCCGCTTGCAGAAGTAATGCCGATATACTTTTTTTTCTAGTTTTTATTTTAATTTATACAATTTTTATGTTCTGGTAATTACAATTTATAATAGTTCTTGTGATTTCATAGCCAATCTTTGTTCTAACACTAATATTAGGTACTGAAATAGTACTTAAATAGTCACAATGACACCAACAGGTGAACAATTTCACCTGCCTTGGTCATTTACAATTGTCTATAAATATATACAAAGTATTTATAGGTCCCAGCAATGTTTTAGACATCCTGGAGTATATATGACACTCCTTGAAGAATGGTGTTATGACAATTGTCAGATAACTACTGATAAGGCAGTGACATTGATGAATGAATGTGTGCAAGGAACCCTTGCTTTGTTTTCACTGTCTGTATCTGTCTATCTATCTATCTGTCTATCTATCTGTCTAGCTCGGCTTATCTGTCTTTGTTTGCCTGCCTATGTGTGCCTGGAGTATAATATGAAACTCCTTGACGAATGGTGTTATGACAAGTGTCAGATAACACTGACAGCCCATTGACATTGATGAATGGGAGCAGGGAACCCTCTCCTTGTTTCCACTGTCTATCTGTCTGTCTGTCTAGCTCTGCTTATCTGTCTTTCCGTCTGCCTGTGTGTGTGTGTCTTTCCGTCAGCCTGTGTGTGTCTTTCCATCTGCCTGTGTGTGTGTCTTTCCGTCTGCCTGTGTGTGTGTGTCTTTCCGTCTGCCTGTGTGTGTGTGTCTTTCCGTCTGCTTGTCTCAGTCTGAGTGCGGCTCGTAAGCCAACAGGTATTATACGCGATGCAGAAGTGACAATGCGTATTACTTGCCAGTCATGCGTATTATGTCTTATATCTACAAACATTGTATAGCACTTTCCCTGGAATTTTTGGGTTATCCTAGGTAATTTACACTATGTATAATAACTGTACTTATGTGTACATGTGAGAGAGAGAGATATTACAGATATATATAGATAGACAGAGATATAGATAGATACAGAGATATAGGACAGATAGATATAGACAGATATAGAGACAGCCAAAGCCAGCCTGGCGAATATATAAGAACATAAAAAAGAAGGAACACTGCAGAAGGCCTACTGGCCCATGCAAGGCAAGTCCATGTCACCCCCCAGCTTAGACCAATTACCCACCTAGTCAGGTTACATCCTCTGAAGGAAGGAGCACAGCATCAGACCTAGTAGCACAAGCTAGTCAGGTCCAACTCACACCCACTAACAACCACTCATGTATTTATCGAACCTATTTTTACTTTCCTCTTATAAGGGGTGTGTTAATGTCACATGACATCAGTGAATCCCTGGTGTTTGCCACATTATTTGCTCTAGCTGGCCCTCAATTGAACTAGTGCTCCCAGATTTTTTTAATACTGCGCACACTGAGGGCGCAGACCCATTCTCTCATGTCTAGGCGACTCAGGCCTATTGCACTAAATTTGAAGGACTGAAAAATAAAACGTAGATCTACGTTCGGAGCAGTATGCGTACAAACGTATATCTACGTTTGGACAGTTAAAGGGTTAATAAGCCACCATGGGGCCAAAGAAAGTTCTGAGTGCCAGCCCTTTGATAAAGAAGGCGAGAAACATAATAGAATTCAAGAGGAGGAGGAAGAGAGAGGGGAGAATGTGCCTTCTTCAGTGATTAAGGACATGTGTGCAAAGTGGCAATAGTTGCAAAATTTTGTGGAGAAATATCACCCTAACAAAGCTGTTGCAAGCCATGTCTGCAACATGTTCAATGACAATGTCTTGTCCCATTTTAGGCAAATCTTAAGAGACCCCAGAAACAAGACACCTCTGGACAGATTTTTTGTGCAACAGGGGTCCAGTGCCAGTAAAAGACAAAGAAGGGAAGTAACTCTGGATAGGGACTTGATACCTGAAGTCCTTATGGAGGGGGATTCCTTTTCCAATCAATAACCTCTCCTCCTCACTTCCCTCCTCGTGTCTTCCATACACCAAGAGTCTTCAATAAAGGTAAAAGTGATGTTAAATGTTCATTTATCCATTTCATTAGTCATATTATTTCTCATTGTTTTCTGTATGTAAAACTATAGTTATTCTCTATAAAATGTATTTTTTGTTAATAATTTTGGGTGTCTGGAACGGTTTAATTGGATTTACAGTATTTCTTATGGGAAATATTGCTTCAGTTTTCGTTGAATTCTATTTTCGTCAGGCTTTCTGGAACGAATTAATCACGAAAACGAGGTTCCACTGTACTAGAATGTGTGATTGCATCAGGTCCTTTAATAGAGTTAAGGGTTACAATGTTTAGTTGGGGTGGTAACGTCCTTTATCTTATTCTAGGTGTGCCATGAGAGAGGCGTTGGATTGAACAGTACCCTGCCATCTTCAACACTGTATAAGACAGATAGGAAGACACAGAGGTTTGGATGCCCGTATTGTGGGCATGTTAGTCGTGATTCTTATGATCTCAAGAAACACATACGTACTCATACTGGAGAGAGACCTTACGCTTGCCCTCACTGTACATTTCGTACAAAGGATAGTAGTACTCTAAATGAACATTGTCGTATCCACACTAGAGAGCAGCGATATTCATGCCCATTTTGTCCCTATCGTTCTAATAAAAACTTAGATCTTAAGTTTCATGTAGAAAATAAACATAATCAGTCAAATTCATTGAAAACTCAATTGTTTGGCTAATAGGCCTACATGAAATTTAAAAGTATGCTATTGTATTTAAAGTTTCTAATCATGATTTTGTTTATTAATTTTCTTAATTTTTCATATGTTAGATTGCAGTTATTGTCTCTGCATAAGACTGACCCATTTTCTTAAGGAAGCTCTCTCATTATAAATAATCATTATAAATTCACAGCCCAACTATCATCTTAAACATGTAGTTTGGAACTTTGAAAAGCTTAGGTTTGACAACATCTTGCTACTCTTTTTTCTTGAATATGATCGTAAGACAGATAATGAAATACATTATGATGGCAAGCCTCCCTTTCATAGGTTAAATTTTGAGCAGTTTCCAATTTTGTTTTCATAGTAAGTAGAAAGTATAGTATTGCTTGAGAAGACTTGAAAAGTTTGTTCAGTTTCAAGGAAGTATTGCTTGATAAAAAGCACAAACTAATTAATTATCGAAAACGTAATGATGAGACACAGGCTAGAGAGAGAAAATTCTTGTAATACAATTTTTGTTAAAATATATAAAACCAGTTTGCTACCATTGTCTTACCTGGAATTTGATATTTGGGTTATCTTATGTATTGTAGCCCTTATTCTTTTAATGTGTTCTGATATATTGATTCAGATTACACTTTTATATCCAATGCTGGAGTAAATGTTTACTGTGTATTATTAAGCTAATGTAACAGGCAATATTCATAGCTTCATCGTTTTTATAAGCTTACGAATTTGTAAGTAAAATGGGTTGCAGATTCAGTTATTTTTTCCGTACACTGTATTTTGGCATCGAATCTTGTCACCATAGGGTATTGTGGCAGGGAATTTGATATGGTAACATACAATGGTAGCAAATGAGGCAAAGAAAATGACTTCATTGCTATAGTAATGCTGATAACTACATTATCTCAACCTAATGTGAAAGAAGAAAGTTTTTGTTGAATAACCTGACCAAGGATGGACAGAAACACACTACATTAAGTGTTTGAAGATGTCGTGGCAGAAAATTAATGGTTTAGCTTCTATAAATGAATTTAGTGCCTCAAAGCAAAAACATTGCAGGAGTTTTTTGCTTACCTTATATGCTACTCATTTTTAATAGGTGAAATAAAAAAAAAAGTACCCATATGTGTAAGCAGAGTTTTTAAAATTGAGATATTGCTCTGGTCTCGAGGATGCCCCTCCAATTCTGATTGGCTAAATTTTGGAAAAAAAAAAAAAAATGGTACTGCGGCCTCGAAGACGCTGAGTAAATTTTTGAGGCTTATTTTGTGCAAAAAATAGTGTCTTCGACATCATATAATACAGTACGTATATGCATAGCATATGATGGGCTGGGTTGGCATATGGGGCATTCCTCTACTCTGTCTGAAACTGGGGAACTATTGCCTGTACACCAAAGCAAATTTGAGCTAGTGCTTAAAAGAATGTATCTGTTTCACAACATGCTGTGTTCATTGGGTAACTTTCTGCTCATCATTAAAGAAGTAAATCACTGAAATTTGCAATTTTTGTTAAAAAGTTTGACGAATTCCTAGTTATCCTGATACAAGGTGAATGTAATGCACCAGTAGCTTACTCATGAGAATGTGTTTGGAAAAAGTTTGTGTGGAAAAAGTAGAGGTAGAGTACAGGTTGGCTTTGGCACTGAAGAAAAACAGGCTTATGTTGCCCATTAATATATTCTTTTCTTAAGGTTTTTATCAGAATAATGGCATTACATCTCTTACAACATTATTTTGCTATTGTAAACTTTACCTTCCACATTTTTGTCCCAGTTGTTACTCTTGTTACTACTTTATATGCACTTTATTTGCACTTTTATATGCACTTGAGGGTCCGTCCCATAGTTCTACGGCTTTGAAGCCTGGGTCCAAGCCGTAGGATGACGGCTTGAGCTCAGCTCACTCAGATGAGCTGTAAGCAGTAAATTTGGGCCTAGATATGAGAGAATACATCTATGTGGTAAGTGTGCACCACAAAAATACTGCAGCACGCAGTGCATAATGAGAGAGAAAAAAACCACCATATTTTTGGATTAACCCCTTAACTGTCCAAATGTAGATCTACGATGTTACTGCTAGCGCTCCGAACGTAGATCAACGTTTTATTTTTCCTGCCTCCAAATTTGGCATGATTGGCCTGAGATGCCTGGTCAGTATAGAATGGATCTTAACACTTGGTGTGCTCAGTATTAAAAAAATCTGAGACCACTTAGTACCTTTTGGGAGCACCAGTTCAATTGAGCACCAGCTAGAGCAAACAATGTAACAAACACCAGAGATTCACTGATGTCATGTCATATTAACAAGAGGAAAGTGATGCTTTGAGACGGATGTGGCCACAAGTGGTCGAAGAAATAAAAAAAACTATAATAACCCATGTGCAACATTTGTGCAACATGCTTTCATTTTGGGGGGGGGGGGCTTTATTACATAGAAAATTGACCTCTTTAATTTAACCCTTTCACTGTTGGTGCCATAGTACTATGGCTTACAAGCCAGTGTTGGTGCCATAGTACTATGCCAAAATTCTAGCGGCTTTAATTCTAGGAGGAGAAAGCTGGTATGCCAGCATGCGAGAGAATGGGTCTGCGTGTTCAGTGTGCGCAGTATAAAAAAAAATCTTGGAGGCTGCAATGCATCGTGGGAGTGCTAATTCAATACGCCTTGGTCACCAAGCCTAGCGGTAAGGAATACAGTACCTCACTCCCTGGCGAATTGGGACACTTCCCTTCCCAAGTGATAGTTCTAACACAGATTGAAGTGTCAGTGAAGATGAATCTCATGGTTTTTAGGAGTTTGTGACCGAAAGCAATGCCCAGGATACCAGAAATAGTGCTGAAAACCCAGACAATTATCAACGTTCCACCTTCCACCAAAAAGTCAAAATGACTTACTTCCATGTGGGTGGTGGGGAACACAGCATAGTTGGTGAGGAAGTCAGTGTGGGTTTGTGTAAACAACATAGCAGCATATGTGTAGATTACCTAGGACGGGTGGGCAACATTTTTAATTTGATCGAAAAATATGCATACTGGGGAGGGGGGGCCACAATTTTTTTATTAAATACTAGTGATATGCACAATAAAAATAATCACAGTGATGTGTTCTATCAGTTTAATTAAACGAACAATGCTAACTTCTTATAGATTCGTAATATTTTGTTTTTAAACACACGATGTTCCAAATATAAATTTGGAACATGACAGTCAAGATACATGCTTGAGATAAATTGAAGCCTGCAGTGATATGTGTGTACATACACCTTACAACCAGTTGCATTCACTGTAGTGTACTGTACATACAGGTATATATCAAGTTGTGAATGTTGGGAATTTAAACATTTCACTGTCCAGACCCCCCAGTCTGAAACTTCTCCACAGTGTCCAAGAATTTTCAATTTTTTTTTTATTTTTCTTGTGAAATGGTAGGGAATCTTTTTCTGAAGATAATAAAGCAAAAATTATGAAATTTGACCGAAAACTGTCAAAATTATGCTTTTGCGAATTTTCCTGTCAGAGATATTTATATATGGGCGATTTTGCGCACTTTGAGTCCTATTTTACGCCAATAACATTGTTCCAGTCGACCAAATTCTTAGCTATTTTGCTATTATGTCTTCCATTTTACCGATTGAGCACAAGAAATTGCCCAATCAACTATTTCAACTACCCAATAAAGTGATCAGAAATTGTAATTTGGCCAGTTTCACACAAATTTCAAAATATGTTCCAGAATAAACAATGCAGGCATTCCTGGCAGTAAAATAATATCAGCACATTCGTGAACGCATATTAGACCCACCAGTTGACGTGTATTAGACACGTGACGTGATTTGTTTACTCATGTCAGCAAAAAAATGAACATTTCTGCTACTTAGTGCTCAATTTCAAGCTATTTTCAGTCCTAAAACCAATTAAAATCATCTCTATTTCTGTAATGTATCTTCCATTCTATCAAAGGAGACCAAAAAAATGAGAATGCAATCTTAAAAACAACCTGATTTTATTTCCCGTTTCTTGGTATCATTTGTTGGAATGGAAAACATTCTACTGAAATAAAGATGATTTTTGTTGGTTTCTGAACTAGAAGTAGCTTAACCCTTTCGGGGTTGGTGCCGTACTAGTACGTTTTACAAGCAGGGGTTTGTGCCGTACTAGTACGCATAAATTCTAGCGGCTTCAAATTAAGCAGGAAACGGCTGGTAGGCCTACATATGAAAGAATGGGTCTATGTGGTCAGTGTGCGCAGTATAAAAAAATCCTGCACCCCACACTGCATAATGAGAAAAAAAACTCTGACCGTTTTTTTCGTTTAAAACAGCGACTTTGCAGTCTATTTTCATATGGTATTGATGTATTCTCATATTCTTGATCTCATGTGGTAGAATGGAAGATATATTACAGAAATAGAGATGATTTTGATTGGTTTGACAATGACAAGTACCTTGAAATTGAGCTCAAAGTAGTGAAAATGTTCGATTTTCGCCGATATTCAAGAGTAAACAAATCACACCATGCGTCCAATACACATCAACTGGTGAGTCTAATATTCTTGCACAAGTGCGCTGATATTATTTATACCATTTTTACAATGATGCAGTAAATCTTCTATTTTTTGTGAGAATAAAAATTCAAAATGGAAAGCAAAAGTAATGTAAGAAGGGCCTGGAGACGTAACTAATGAACGGAGAAGATGTTATTTTAGTGCCAGGAATGTCTGCCTTGTTTATTCTGGACCCTATTTTGAAATTGACATCGTTTGAAATTTGTGTGAAATTGGCCAAATTGTCATTTTCTGACCACTATTTTGGGTAGTTGAAATCGGTAAATACGCGGTTTCTTGTACTCAATCGATAGAAGAAATGGAGTTCTAGCGAAATAGCTATGATTTTAGTGGACTGGAACAATGGAATTGGCCAAAAATAGGGCTCAAAGTGGGCGAAATCGCCGATGTGTAAACATCTTTGAGACCGATAACTTCACAAGAGCATAATTCTGTAAGTTTTCATTCAAATTTCAAACTTTTGGTGTCGCTATGATCGGAAAAGATTCTCTATCATTTCATAAGATTTTTTTCCCCCCCCCAAAAAAAAAAAATTCGACCCTGAGAATGTGTTTCCGAGAAGGCCTGTCGACCCCCAAAGGGTTAAAACTGAGCTCAAAGTAGTGGAAATATTCAATGTTGGCTGATATTCCACAGAACAGCTAAAGCTGTTTCGCTAGTATTACTTCTGTTTTATCAATTGAGCACGAGAAATCGCCCAGTCAACCATTTCAACTACCCTGTAAAGTGATCGGAAATTGGTAATTTGGCCAATTTAACACAAAGTTCAAAATATTCAAATTTGAAAATAGGATCCAGAATAAACAATGCAGGCATTCATGGTACTAAACTAATATTTCCTCTGTTCATTAGTTTCGTTTTTAGGCTTTACAAATGAATTTCATTTTCATTTTTTATTCACATAATGAATTTTTATTCACAACAAAAAATAGAAGATTTACAGTTATGTAATGTTGTAATAATTGTATAAATAATATCAGCACATTCGTGAACATATATTAGATCCAACAGCTGATGCATATTAGACTCGTAACGACATTTGTTTACTCTTGAACATCGGCAAAAATTGAACATTTCTACTACTTTGAGCTCAGTTTCAAGCCATTTTCAGTACTAAAACCAATCAAAATCATCTCTATTTCTGTAATATATATTCCATTCTATCAAATAAGACTAAGAAATCACGAATTCAACTGTAAAAAACATACGAAAAAACACTGCAAAGTCGCTGTTTTAATCCAAAATTACGGTCACAGTTTTTTTTCTCATGCACTGCATGCACACTTACCACATAGATGTGTTGTCTCATATCTAGGCCCAGATTTACCGCTCACAGGTTATCCGAGTGAGCTGAGTTCTTGACGTAGATCTACGGTTTGGACCCTGGCTTCAAATCCGTAGATCTACGGGATGGACCCTGAAAGGCGTTAAAACAGTATCAAAGATAGTTGACACAAAGCCACAACCATTATAGTATGCTTTTCACTTAGCGACGAATTCGTTCACCAATGTGTTTTTAGGAATGGAACTCCATTGTTAAGTGAGGAGAGGCTGTATTACACTTATACCTATCAATTTACCATACCAAAAGTTAAAAGCTTTACCCTGTTTCTCAGAAAAAAACATAACCAAAAATGATTGGTCATGATACAGTGTGTCCAAATAATTGAAGCAAATCTAGTAAAAACCAGTAAAGCGGACCAGAAGGTGTAGGGGTTCCTTACCACACTTGGGAAATCATACACACACAACCCGCACATATAAAAAGAGAGGAGCTTACGACGACGTTTCAGCCCGACTTGGACCATTTACAAAGTCACACTCTTTTATATGTGCGGGTTGTGTGTGTATTGTTCCAGTCACGGTATTGTGCCTTTTTTGTTATTTGGGAAATCATAAAAAAATCTAATATTTTCTCCCAATTTCCAGCTACTTCCAGTCTTCAAACCAGCCATAACCATCTCTATTTTTGTGGTATGTCTTCCATTCTATCAAATGATACCAAGAAACAGCCAACAAAACCAGAACCATGCCCACTCACTGCAGAAATCCATTCTCTAATGCTTAGGTCACAATTTACCATTCATAGTTTACCTGAGGGAGTCGAGCTCAAAATGGAGAGGTATGTGAGACACTGATAGGGTTAATGGGGTCATGTATTATTACCCTTTTTTTCTACATTGTTGGGCATTGGCATATAAGATGGGATTTCTGAGATGAAAAATGAATTAGAAAATACCCCTTGGGCAGGTTTTAAACACACTATTTAATGTGTTGGCAAATAAACCTGTTAATTGTATTATAGCAGTACAACACTTAAAAACTACTCAATCATATAGGACTGGAGATAAGGTTGACTGAAATAGTTGCAGCTTTTACTATTCAGAGCAATTAAAGTCTGCAAGCGACATCTGGATAGTGTTCCTTTTAAAATCGTTAAGATACAAAGAATAATTACACTTCTCTGCCGTTTTAAAATATTAACTTCTATAAGTAACATAATAGGAAATTGAAAGTGGAGTAAGATGCCTCTCTTTTCATTTTAGGATTGTGGAGATGGTCGGTTGGCTACAGTCCTCACACCGAGGGCAGGGCAAGGGTTTGAGGGGGGTAGCGTGTTGGGTGAGAGAGCAAAGAGCTCTATGAAAGTCTGCCCAACCTGTGGCTACCTTTCACAGGACATGTGTGATCTACGAAAACACTTCAGGATCCACACTGGAGAGAAGCCATATGCATGCTCATGTTGTCCATATCGCTCTACTCAAAGCAGTAACTTAAAAACTCATTTTCGTAAACATCACCCTGGTGCTTTTGCTAATGCAGAGTAATTATTATACATTAGTGTATTATAAAGGGTACTTAAAAAAATTAACATCTTCAAAGAGAAATGAATTAATAGTCCTGAAGCTGTTGATGTTCTTTAGGGTTCTTTTTTTTTTGTGTGTGGTCAAATTTGGGCTACTCCTCAACTACTGATTCATAACACTACCTGTATACATTGCATAGTTCATTCGAAGAATGTTGAAAATATCCCATCATATTTGCCTTGATTTTTTAAAAATATATTTTTTTAATTTTAACCGTGGAATAAGTATGATTATAATTCTCATATTGATAGTTTCTTATTTTTTAGGAAATTTATTAGCAAAAAGATTATTTCCTCTCCAGCATTGAGAATTGTTTAATTAAAAACTATTTTACCTTCTTGATAATATTCGTAATGTCTCAAAATTCCTAAAAGTGGTTTGATAGTTTTTATTAAGCATGTTTCTGTATCTACTGCATATTTCGTGAAATAATTGAAAATGAAGGGATGTGTTTAGAGTGAAATTTTATGAATATTACGATCTGATTGCACTGATTAGTATACGTGCAGATTTTAGATGATTTACATTAAAAACCTTTGCTGTGGAGAGATAAAAGTATAGTAAATACTTAATGAATTAGGTATTCATTTTGAATACCAATTTTCTGGTGTTGTTAAATGTATGTGAGAGCAGAAGAGAGATGCATGGACACACTTGAGATGCCAAGATAAAAAAAGTACTGCTTGTCCAACTAGATCTTTGTAGTGCAGCTTTTGTAATAGTTAGAAAGCTAAAAGGACACAAACACAACTAATGAGTCTTGGCTAGGTTTTGGTCACTAGGAGTTTTATTGACTTAATAAAGCTCCTAGCAAGCGAAATGTCCCCGTAATAAATGTATGACTGCCTGCTTGTGTCCTTGTCATTAAATTTAATTACAAAATTAAATAGGATTTTAATTCAACATCGTGCATTTAAAAATAGTTTCTAAGCAGTTTTAAAACTAGAAGTGATAATTACTTATTGTTTATTAATAAGAATCTCGAATATACAGTGGAACCTCGGTTTTCGTATGCCCTAGTTTGTATGTAAAACTATAGTTATTCTCTATAAAATGTAGTATTTTTTTTTTTAATATTTTTGGGTGTCTGGAATGGATTGGTTCTTTTCCAGACACCCAAAAATATTAAGACAAAATACATTTTATAGAGAATAACTATAGTTTTACATACAAACTAGGGCATACGAAAACCGAGGGTTCCACTGTATTTTATTCCTTTCAAATGCAGTTGATCATCAGTTAACACGGTAGTAATGTTCCTGAAAATGGCGTTTAATAAAAAATCGTCTACAATGAACTAAATAAACGTGTGAAAAATAAAAAGTTTTCTTTTTATTGCATTGTAGTTGTCATTACTTCCAATAGTAATATGTGGAGAGAGTTTGTGATCTTGTACAATTCTGTACAAACATTTGACAGGCAGTTCTATAACTATCACCTGCAAACATCAGTAAAAATACAATATATTATCTGCCACAAGAGATTTTTTACTAAATGGGCCCAGCATAATAATAACCATAATATGAGTGCAAGATACGTATTCCCGAAAATGTGAAAAAATGATAAAATCCCAAGAAAACCTTCCTGCTATGATGTTGGGTGGGTTTAAGGGTTGCAGTTGCGCATGAGTGGTTATGTCCATTTGACTGCTGTGAAATTAACTTTATGAATGTTTTTGTAAATATGTATTAATAAATTTATTTAAAAAATGGAATGAGTAATATGGAGCAGTGGGTGATGGGAGGAGACACCATGGTGGCCCCTTAATAAAACCATCAACAATCCCTCTCATATGTCTTGTTTGTTTATCACAAAATACAAGTGTATCCATGGAGGCAAAGAAGGGAATGTACGAAAGTATAGTGGTACCAACACTCTTATATGGGTGTGAAGCTTGGGTTGCAAATGCTGCAGTGAGGAGGAGGCTGGAGGCAGTGGAGATGTCCTGTCTAAGGGCAATGTGTGGTGTAAATATTATGCAGAAAATTCGGAATGAGGAAATTAGGAGAAGGTGTGGAGTTACTAAAAGTATTTGTCAGAGGGCTGAAGAGGGGTTGTTGAGGTGGTTTGGTCATTTAGAGAGAATTGATCAAAGTAGAATGACTTGGAGAGTGTATAAATCTGTAGGGGAAGGAAGGCGGGGTAGGGGTCGTCCTAGAAAAGGTTGGAGGGAGGGGGTAAAGGAGGTTTTGTGGGCGAGGGGCTTGGACTTCCAGCAAGCATGTGTGAGCGTGTTAGATAGGAGTGAGTGGAGACGAATGGTTTTTGGGACCTGACGAGCTGTTGGAGTGTGAGCAGGGTAACATTTTGTGAAGGGATTCAGGGAAACCAGTTAATTGATTTAGTTGGACTTGAGTCCTGGAAATGGGAAGTACAATGCCTGCACTTTAACCCTTTCGGGGTCGGTGCCGTACTAATACGTTTTACGAGCAGGGGTTGGTGCCATACTAGTACGCCCAAATTCTAGCGGCCTCAATTTAAGCAGAAAACGTCTGGTAGGCATACATATGAAAGAATGGGTCTGTGTGGTCAGTGTGCGCAGTATAAAAAAAATCCTGCAGTACACACTGCATAATGAGAGAAAAAAAACTGACCGGTTTTTTTTATTAACCCTTTGGGGGTCCAAGGGGGGTCTCTGAAACTCGTTCTCAGGGTCCACGAATTTAAAAAAAAAAATTAATTTTTCTTATGGAATGATAGAGAATCTTTTTCCGATCATAACGCCACAAAAATTATGAAATTTGATCGAAAACTAACGGAATTATGCTTTTGCGAAGTTAGCGGTAGCCATGACACTTACGCATCGGCGATTTCGCCCACTTTGAGCCCTATTTTCGGCACATTCCAATGTTTCAGTCTACTAAAATTATAGCTATTTCGCTAGAACTCCACTTCTTCTATCGATTGAGTACAAGAAACCGCCTATTTACCAATTTCAACTACCCAAAATAGTGGTCAGAAAATGGCAATTTGGCCAATTTCACACAAATTTGAAACGATGCCAATTTCAAAATAGGATCCATAATAAACAAGACAGACATTCCTGGGACTAAAATAACGTCTTCTCTGTTCATTAGTCAAATCTCCAGGCCCCTCTTACATTACTTTTGCTTTCCATTTTGAATTTTTATTCTCACAAAAAAATAGAAGATTTATTGTTATGTATACAACTGCATCATTGTAAAATGGTATAAATAATATCAGAGCACTTGTGCATGAATATTAGACTCGCCAGTTGATGTGTATTGGACGCATGGTGTGATTTGTTTACTCTTGAACATCGTCAAAAATCGAACATTTTCGCTACTTTGAGCTCAATTTCAAGGTACTTGTTATTGTCAAACCAATCAAAATCATCTCTGTTTCTGTAATATATCTTCCAGTCTATCAAATGAGAACAAGAAAAAGAGAATACAACAATAAATACCATACGAAAATAGACTGCAAAGTCGCTGTTTTAAACCAAAAACACGGTCAGAGTTTTTTTTTCCTCATTATGCACCGTGTGGTGCAGGATTTTTTTTTATACTGCGCACACTGACCGCACAGACCCATTCTATCACATCTAGGCCTAACAGCCTGTTTCTGCTTGATTTGAGGGCGCTAGAATTTAGGCGTACTAGTACGTCAATAACCCCAGTGCGTAAGACATACTAGTACGACCAAAACCCCGAAAGGGTTAAAACAGCGACTTTGCAGTCGATTTTCGTATGGTATTTATTGATGTATTCTCGTTTTCTTGGTCTCATTTGATAGAATGGAAGATATATTACAGAAATAGAGATGATTTTGATTGGTATGACAATGACAAGTACCCCTAAATTGAGCTCAAAGTAGCGAAAAATTTCGATTTTTGACGATATTCAAGAGTAAACAAATCACACCATGCGTCCAATACACATCAACTGGCGAGTCTTATATTCATGCACAAGTGCTCTGATATTATTTATATCATTTTTACAATGATGCAGTTGTATACATAACAGTAAATCTTCTATTTTTGTGAGAATAAAAATTCAAAATGGAAAGCAAAAAGTAATGGAACAGGGGCCTGGAGACGTGGCTATTGAACAGAGAATATGTTGTTTTAGTGCCAAGAATGTCTGCCTTGTTTACTCTGGACCCTATTTTGAAATTGGCATCGTTTGAAATTTGTGTGAAATTGGAAAATTGCCATTTTCTGACCACTATTTTGGGTAGATGAAATTGGTAAATAGGCAGTTTCTTCTACTCTTTCGATAGAAGAAACGGAGTTCTAGCGAAATAGCTATAATTTTAGGAGACTGAAACATTGGAATTTGTCGAAAATAGGGTTCGAAGTGGGTAAAATCGCCGATGCGTCAGTGTCATTGATACCGATAACTTCGCGAAAGCATAATTTCATTAGTTTTCGATCAAATTTCATAATTTTTGTGGCGTTATGATCGGAAAAAGATTCTCTATTATTTCATAAGAAAAAATTAAATTTTTTTTTCCCAAAAAAATTTCGACCCCAGGAACACTTTCCTGAGAAGGACTGTCGACCACCAAAGGGTTAAAGGAGGGGTCTGGGATAGTGACAGCTGGGAGGGACTATTCTCAGCTGTCGTATCTGAGCGCCTCTGTAAAGACAGTGATTATGTATGAGTGTGGTGAAAGTGTTGAATAATGATGAAAGTATTTTCTTTTTGAAGATTTTCTTTCTTTTTGGGTCACCCTGCCTTGGTGGGAGACGGCCGACTTGTTGAAAAAAAAAAAACAAGTGTAACAACTAAATTGATAAACAAATGAATATGAAGTAGGTACAGTACAATATACACAAGGTACAGGTCGACCATCACTAATCCTGCATCATTGGGAACTGTAGGGTGCTGGAAAAGTGATTTTGCTGGACCACAGAGTGATTAGGTTAGAATACACTTTACCCAGCAGCTAACCACCTCATCCTACCTTTAAAATATCCCGTAAATCAGTACGAGTTGGTTAATAAATTTAAACAGCTTGACTTACACAAGAAAGTTCATCACTGCCTTTTCCAAAGCAAAGAGCTGAAATTTGCAACTAAGCACATTTACATGTCTTACCTGGAGTCTACTTGAAGGGTATTCTGGGGATCAATGCCCCCACGACCCGGTCCATGGCCTGGCCTGGCCTGGTGGATCAGGGCCTGATCAACCAGGCTATTCGTGCTGGCTGCACGTAGTCCAGCGTACGAACCACAGCCTGGCTGATCCGGCTCCGACTTGAAGGTAGCCAGGGGCCTATTGGTAATTCCCTTTATGCATGGTGGGAGGCTGTTGAACAGTCTTGTGCCCTGGACACTTATGGTGTTTTCTCTTAGTGTGGAGGTGAAGGGCTGTCAGGATTCCCATCTTCTTCATCTTGGAAGGTGACTGAGATATCAGCAACTTATGATGATGGTGGCCTCACATCTGGGTAAGCAGATGATACCAACAGTGTTTATATAGCAAGTAGCACCCCCAAACAGTAGTGGCAAGTTGGTGTGGGAACCCGGGAAATTTGAAATTATGCTAGCTGAAATCAGTGCTGGATTAGTGATGGAACCGGATTAGTGATTGCCGGATCAGTGATGGCCAACCTGTACTGTATTTACATAATATTTAGTTTCCTGTAACTCTCACAGTGATAAACAGTTTATATATAAACAGTGTATACTGTGATGGGTTTATGAACTTCAAACACAAACATTTATCATGGCAATGCCTTCACTTTCTCTGTTAATTACTGTACTTTTCACTATTATCAATCACTAACAGTCAACATTTGTATAAATACCCCTAGGTTAAGTGAATGACTGCTAAAAGCACAACAACATGTAGTTACAGTTCAATATTGGTGGTACTATTACAGTTCAATATGGTGGTACTATTACTGACATTTGTACACATGGTTGAAATAGACCTGAATGTAGAACAGAACTTTTATTGAGATGACATATGCCTATGTAACAGGCCTTTTCAAGTCTGTGCAGAATTATGAACAAGTAGATTTATACGTATAAGGTGGAAGTCAGGTGTGGACTGGTGGGTGGTCAGGAAAGGTAGATCTTGGCATGTCAGTAAACTGTTAAGGAGCAGTGCAGGAACCTTACTGTCTCTTACAGGATTATCTTTACTGCACAGTTATTAATATGTTAACTCTAGTGATCACATATTTCTTAGTAGGGTACAAAGCCCCTGTAACAGACACTACCCCTTAAAAACCAAAGAGGTGACAAGAAAGAGATTAAATAGTCTATATGTAATCATATGGGTTCAGTACCTACTTCTCTCCCTTCACTTATTATCATCATTGAAACCATGAGGAAAATACATTTTTGATCATTTATTTACATCGTTATTAATAGGAATTGATTAGTTTGTTTATAAAATCATACTGGTAGTCAAGCTGTCAGCAGTGATTGATTATGAGCTGCTCAGGGCTATCCCAACACTTCTAGCGAACAATACAATAACAACATAGCAATGGTGATAGCCAGAATACAGTTTTTCATTATTTTGATATTTTTTTTATTTTCTTTTGGCAGTTTGTGCTCATAAGATGATAAGGGGTATATTTATTTAGTAAATAATGTTGCCTTATGATCGATAATATAGGGTATTTCAACTACCTTGTTGGATATATGCTCTCTTTCTCCCTGTGTACACACAAGGTCCCTTCAAAGGGGTATGGAGCAGCACCCCTCTCCCCCCCCCTTTTCTTGAATCTAACCTGGTTGCTTCCTATTTCCAAGGCACCGTTTGACTCTTACAGGTTTAGAACTTCCCATGAAATATAATGCAAGCAGCATCAGGTTTTACAGATCTGAGTTTAAGATTCATGTAAGCAAAGTGTGGATATACTGCATGTGAAATTTAAAATAGTTACCAAGCCACATTGTTTACCATCTTCATAATTCTTTTTTTAAATCAAGTCTTCTTATTTAATGCAAAAAGTTGTTCTGCTTCTGATATTCCTTTTAATTTTGCTTCTGCAGTTTCTCATAATGTGCATTATATTGTTCCAGGTGTCGTTACAAATAAAAAAAATAAGGATAAATTTTATGATTTTTGTATTGTATTGATTTTTTTGCGATTATATTGCTTGTAAAATCTCAGCAGAAGATAAATTAAAAGTGTCTTTGCAGTGTTCAAGTGTCTGCATACCAAATATTTATGTACTTGTGTTAGGGCTTCATAGTTTACCTTCATATGTGACTGAATGCACTATTGTTCCTAGTACTCTTACATGTTATTGAAGATGAAAGTATGAACCCTTCTACCAAGTATACCACCAGAATTTGGATTTTCCTTTAAATAGTTTTTGGGAAATAATTTGGTAGTTTCTTTGTGATATCTAATCCCTTAGAAATCGTAAATACTGTAAAAAGTACTGTATTATATAGTATTAACATGCACAGCTAAGTGGGTTGTCTCTCTTCCTGGTAGGACACATCACAACCTCGCTTTCCTGTGACTTTGATGAAGGGGTCTAGACGCCAGCACGAATGCCCACACTGCCCCTACATAGCACGAGACAAGACTGATCTGCGTAAGCATTTATATACTCACACTGGCGAGAAGCCTTATGCTTGCCCATACTGCTCTTACCGGGCAAGACAGAACAGCTGTATCAGAACGCACATGCGTAGACATCATCCGTTTGCCATAATATAAACTGCAGTGTTTGAACATTAGCTCAAACTTTTGGAAAACTATATATTACCCCTCAAGGTAGATTTTTTGATGCCAGTGAAGGGGTTCTTGATCCAAGGAATTGGACCTGTCCTCCCCTTCCTTGAATCAAACTGTAATGCTTCCCATTCCCCAAGTGCTGTATGACCCCTGTGGGTTTAACTCTCCTATGAATGATGTAATAGTAATAATACTGTATATATGTAGAAAATTATTGCATATACGTATACATATTGATATTTTGTGAAAATGATTTATGTAGTTTTTTAACTATATTAGTGTTCATGTGCATAATTGAGAAATATATACTGAAACTACAGTGCCATATTGTATTTTTATTGCATATTGAGTTGAAGAAATTGTCCATTTTCAAAATAAAATAATAAAATCATGAAAGGCATAAGTTTTTCTTAAAAATATAACCTGAGGAGTATGGAAAACACATACGGTTGTTCAGAAAATAAGTTTGCAGATTAAACTCTTAAACTGTCAATTGCACTAGTATGCTAATGCTGTCTTATGTCCAGTATACTAGTACGCATAATTTTTGATTCCCACAAATCTGCCACATGCCAATATTTTTGACTTCGGCACAACTCTGGGTCATCTTCCATCTATTCATGTATTTGAAAAAATCTAAGGCCAGTACAGTCCACACAAAGTATCATGGTTAACTACTAAGGTGATGACTGCATGTCCTACGTACTTGTACGACTAATGAGCAAAAGTAAACAATGAACCAGGAACTGTTGTTCCTCCACCAGCTTCCCTACCAGCAAACAGGGTGTGCAAGTTGCATGAAGATAAACTTACTCATTCCAGATACGTATATTACAATTTCATGATACTAACTGAAATTCAGCCACAAAGCACACTAAGTATATTTAACTCAGGATAACGAAGTAAAGTCAAACTGTGTGAATAATTTCTATGTTTTGAGGAGTATTACACTGAAACTTACTGACAACTCGGAGTTACGATGGGCTCTCCGATGAGTCAGTATTGTATGCCATACAAGAACTTGGGTCACGGAAACAGGCAGCGCAGTGTCTCAGTGTCAAACATCTCAATCTCCTTCTTTTAGCCACTCAGTACACTTTGTACTTGATTGTGCACCCCATAGTACAAGATAGAAGTGCAGCAGCACTTGGAAGAGGAAAATGGAAGTAGTACAATAGAAGCTCATTGTAAAGGGGTTAGTGATGGGTCTCAGTATCCAGCAATCTCCAAGACTACATATTTTGTCTATAAATTTGTACTTCATTGTGCACCCCATGGTACAAGATAAAAGTGTAGCAGCACTTAGAAGAGGAAAGAGAGGAAAATGGAAGAAGTACAAAAGAAGTTCACAGTAAAAGGATTAGCTGGTGTGTTGGTCTGTGTTTATATTCTCGGTTTCTCGTGGCAACTTAATTAAGAAATGATTAAACTCAGTGAACAAGATATGTCGATGGTGATAATAATAATGATGGTAATAATAATAAAATATAATTAATAATCACTTTGGGGTGCTTTAAATGTCATACGTATTTCGTATAGTTTTGGTAGCTGATATTTAAAGCACTCCAAAACAATTGTTATTATTAATTATTATTATTAATTATTAATTATTTATTACCTTGTTACATTTTGTCACTCGTGCCAGCTTAATAAATGATTAAAGTCAGTGAACAAGGTATGTGGATGGTAATAATCATAGTAATAATAAATAATAATAATAATCGCTTTGGAGTGGTTTAAATGTCAGCTACCAAATTGTACAAAATACGTATGACATTTAAACCACTCCAGAGTGATTTATTATTTTTATGATTATTATTATTATAAGTATTTTATTATTATATTATTCTTAGTATTTTATTAATATTATTCTTGGTATTTTATGCTATACGAGAACTTGGGTGTTGGAAACAGGCAGCGTGGCGTCTCAGCGTCAAGTATCTCAGTCTCCTTCCTACAGCCACTCAGTACACTAGCTTTCACTGTCTCCAAGACTGCATGTTTGTACAAATTTGCACTTTATTGGGCATCCCATAGTACAAGATGTCGGCAAAAAGGAAGATCTTGACTTCACCTGAAGGAAGCGCCAAGAAACAAAGGAAGGCTCTCGATCTTGAGGTGAAAATGAAGATTATAAACGAGTATGAAGCTGGTAAGAAAGTGCAAGTGATAGCCGATGACTTGAAGCTGGCGCATTCTACCATTTCTGTTGGGTGGGTGTTCTGGAGATATCGAACGGTTGGAGAAACACACAGTAGGTCAGTTGGTAAATTATATATTGAGAGTCTTGAAGCCCAGGCCTACCTGTCTGGGTTGGGATCTGAGAGGGTATGCCTCTGGCTAGCTGCTCACATGAGCATGACTTGTGACGTCACAGCTAGCCACTGAGCCTAGTTGGGCATGGAAGCTTTGTATAACATAGCTGGGAATATCTACATATACTACACAAGTATATATATTACATAGGGAATCAGTAACACTACTGACATTTCCACTATCTTGAAGGATAAAGATAAAGTGAAAGAGGCAGTGAAAGCATTGACAGGATTTCAAGCTATAATAACTAGGCAGCGGAAGCATGATAAAGACACCCAAATTAATGAAAACTGACATTATATACAGAGGTATTGAAGGGTGGAGGGCGAGGAGGGATAAAAAAAAAAAAGTGACTGCTACCATAACAGAAAACGTTACGTGCCTGAAGGGTAACTATAGAAGATCATTCTTACCCTATGAAAAGACTGAAAAAAAGTGTGATTTGTTTACTTTTGAACATCGGCCAAAATCGAACATTTTCGCTACTTTGCGCTCAGTTTCAAGGTACTTGACATCGTGAAACCAGTCAAAATTATCTCTATTTCTGTAATATATCATCTATTCTATAAAATGAGACTAAGAAAACGAGAATACAAGCATAAATACCATACGAAAATAGACTACAAAGTCGCTGTTTTAAACCAAAAATACGGTCAGAGTTTTTTTTTGCCAAATTATGCACTGTGTGGTGCAGGAACTTTTTTATACTGTGCACACTGAACGCACCGACCCATTCTATCACATCTAGGCCTAACAGCCTGTTTCTGCTTGATTTGAAGGCGCTAGAATTTAGTAGTACTAGTACGTCAATAACCACAGTGCGTAAAATGTACTTGTGCGACCATAACCCCGAAAGGGTTAAATTTATTTGTAATAAGTGATAATCATGGCCCCAGGAGTGGAAAATTATTAAAAAAATTGAATGAAAAATAGAAAAGCATAAAAGAGTGAAAAGAGTTTAGTAAGGGTATTAATACTGTATGCTTCTGTATGCCGCCATTGCTAACTATCCACTGAAACAAACTGCTAAGAATTATTACACCTTTTGTATTTCTTTTTTTGTTTCTGTGATGCTGTATTGACTATTTTGTAATACTATTTACTCGAACTCTAATTTAGGGTGAAATGACATGAAGTTGAGGTAATTTTTAACATGGAAAGTAATGTTAAATTCGTTATTGTGATATGTGTTTTCACATTGTGAGCCAACTCGTAGCACACATTAATCTTGTATCTCGGGGGGTTACTGTAGATGTAGGTAAGCACCTCTGACCCCAGTCACAGACCTACATAACTTGACAGTGAATAGGTTGAAACAGAGTCATAAAGCCAGAGTCTTTTGTTCAGTAATACAACTGGAAGATATTGCTGGAGATGTCACACATGATTGTGGCCCTTTAGTGACATCTCCAGCAACACTTCATCTTCTCTTCTGGTCTTGTGCCCCTGCATTAGACTAAGGGGTTGATCATCTTCCATCGAGGCTGATTGATTGATTTCTTCAAGCCTACTTTTCCACTTCTACATAGATGTCTTTGCATTCAATTGATGAAGCCTGCAGTGCAGGTGAAACTTTTTGGCTTTAACTCTTTCAGGGTCAAGACCCCCAATCCTGAACTCACTCTCAGGGTTGAAAATTTTTCAAAAAGAAAAAAAAATACATTTATTATGAAATGATATTCTTTTTCCGATGGTAATGACACCAAAAGTATGAAATTTGATGGAAAACTTACGGAATTATGCTCTCATGAAGTTAGCGGTCTCGACGATATTTATGCATCAACGATTTCGCCCACTTTGAGTCCTATTTTCGGCCAATTCCAATGTTCCAGTTGAGTAAAATCATAAGATATTTTGCTAGAACTACATTTGTTCTATCGATTGACAACAAGAAACCGCCCATTTACCAAATTCAACTACCCAATAAAGTTGTCAGAAATTGGCAATTTGGCAAATTTCACACATTTCAAAAGATGCCAATTTCAAATTAGGGTCCAGAATAAACAAGGCAGACATTCCTTGCACTAAAATAACATTTTCTCTGTTCATTAGCCATGTCTCCAGGCCCCTCTTATATTACTCTTACTTTCCATTTTGAATTTTTATTCTCACAAAAAATTAAAGATTTACTGTTATGCAGACTACTGCATTATTGTAAAAATGGTATAAATAATATCAGTGCATTTGTGAAAAAATAAAGAATATTATGCTCTCGCGAAGTTGGCGGTATCGATGCTATTTACGCATTGGCGATTTTGCCGACTTTGAGCCCAATTTTCGGCAAATTCCAATGTTTCAGTCTACTAAAATTATAGCTATAGCTATTTCGCTAGAACTCCATTTCTTCTATCGATTGAGTACAAGAAACCGCCAATTTACTGATTTCAACTACCCAATAAGGTGGTCAGAAATTGGCAATTTGTCCAATTTCACACAAATTTCAAAAGATGTCAATTTCAAAAAAGTCCAGAATAAACGAGACAGACATTCCTGGCACTCGAATAACATTTTATCTGTCCATTAGTCACGTCTCCAGGCCCCTCTTACATTACTTTTGCTTTCCATTTTGAATTTTTATTCTCACAATAAATTGAAGATTTACTGTTATGTATACTACTGCATCGTTGTAAAAAACGGTATAAATGATATCAGCACACTTGTGCAAGAATATTAGAGTCACCAGTTGATGTGTATTGTACGTGTGGCGTGATTTGTTTACTCTTGAACATCGCCAAAAATCTAACATTTTCACTACTTTGCACTCAATTTCTAGGTACTTGTCATTGAGAAACCAATCAAAATTAACTCTATTTATCTAATATATCTTCCATTCTATCAAATGAGACCAAGAAAACGAGAATATAATCATAAATACCATACGAAAATAGACTGCAAATTCGCTGTTTTAAACCAAAAACATGGTCAGTTTTTTTTTTTCCTCATTATGCACTGTGTGGTGTAGGATTTTTTTTATACAGCGCACACTGACCGCACAGACCCATTCTCTCACATCTAGGCCTACCAGCCTGTTTTTGCTCGATTTGAGGGCACTAGAATTTAGGCGTACTAATACGTCAAACGCACTGGCGTGTAAGCCGTACTAGTACGTCAAAAACCCTCAAAGGGTTAAAGATAAATCGTGTTTCACAAATGTCTTACTCATCGACTTGTCGGCATTGCATTCCATTTATAATATGACATCATTTATTACTACAGTAAAACGTCATTTAGCACGAGATTATGTTGCACGTTACGAGTATTGCACGATTTAAGATTTGCTACACATTATCATCTTACACGACGTAAAAATGATATTACACGGTTCGGCAGGAGGGGAAAAATTTTGAGCGCACGGTCGCCCGTGGTGGGTTAAACCATTGAGTCAGTGGGGGTCCTACTAAGGGTGGCTATGAGCCACATCAAGTGTTTAATGCTGACGAGACAAGTGTTTTCTGGAAGAAAATGCCAACACGAACTTATATCAGTCAGCAAGAGAAAAGTGCACCAGGCTTCAAGACAGCAAAGGATCGCTTCACCTTGCTCCTTTTCGGTAATGCATCAGGTGATTTCAAGTGTAAGCCCATGGTTATTTACTGCCTAAGAATCCTCATGCTTTGAGGAAATGGGAATTTGTTTTTCCTTCCTGCAAACTGTAAGTTTATTCAGATACACGGGACCAGGAGCTGAGTCTCGACCCCTGCAACCACAATTAGGTGAGTACAGTTACATACATTATCATACATAGCAGCATATGTGTAGAGAACCTAGGATAACCCCAAAAAAGTCAGTCAATGGAAATACTGTCACTGACTTTTTTGGGTTATCCTACGTTCTCTACACATATGCTGCTATGTATGATAATCTTCGTAACTGTATCTGTGTATACCTGAATAAATTTACTTACAGTTTGTGGGAAGGAAAAAACAAATAACCATTCTCACAAGCAGTCTTGTTTTTGTGGTTCAGCAGACACCACCCGCCTTACCCAGCCACCACAGACTCCACCATCCCAGCATTCATACGTATTTCATACGCATCAAGAAGTCCTGGCTACAAGCCAGCTGTGTTTGTGAAGAATAAGAGAGAGTGAATTGTGTTTTGATCTTGAATTAACGAAGAAAACAAAGATATTAGACAAGACATAACCCATGGCCTTAATGAAGTGTTACTTTGTACACATAAAAAGATGTAAACATAAGTTTGTGTGACTGACTTGACTTTGACTGACTGACTTGACTTGACTTGACTTGACTTGACTTGACTTGACTTGACTTGACTTGACTTGACTTGACTTGACTTGACTTGACTTGACTTGACTTGACTGACCTGACTTGAATGACCTGACTTGACTTGACTGACCTGACTTGAATGACCTGACTTGAATGACCTGACTTGAATGACCTGACTTGAATGACCTGACTGACTTACTGAACGACTTGACTGACTTACTGAACGACTTGACTGACTTACTGAACGACTTGACTGACTTACTGAACGGCTTGACTGACCTACTGAACGGCTTGACTGACCTACTGAACGGCTTGACTGACCTACTGAACGGCTTGACTGACCTACTGAACGGCTTGACTGACCTACTGAACGGCTTGACTGACTTACTGAATGGCTTGACTGATTGACTTGACTGACTTAAAGTTAGACACTCAGTTCAACCATCGACTTCAGTTCAAGAACTTCTACTATCCACCTCAGCCCAGTAGGGCCACAGCATAACTCTCCACTCTCTTCACAATCATCCACAAACACCAGCACTCACAATTTAAAGTAAATACTATTATTTCTATTACATTTGTAGTCTTAAGCAGTAAAAACAACATAATACATCACGATAATGAACTACAATTACATATTCACTTTTATTTTTGTAAGATCTGTTGGTATAAAAAAAACTTGTTTGGCTTTTTGGGGACTCCCAGGAACGTAACCCTATTTTTCCCATTAGTTCTTTTAATTATTTAACACGAAATTATCTAACACGACTTTTTCAGGAACGTAACTATCGTGCTAAATGACGTTCTACTGTATTCAGAATTTACCTATATGCAGTTTTTTTTCTTTTGTATTCCAGTTACAGTGGACCCCCGCCTAATGAGCAAAATTCATTCCAGAAGCCTGCTCAAGTGCCATTACCTAATGAATTTACTTCCTTAAGAAATAATGTCACATAGGTTAGTCTATTTCAGACCCCCAAAAATACACTTCCATAAGCACTTACAATATTATACTTACATAATTGTACAATTTCCGGGGTGCTCGTTAAGCGGGGGTCCACTGTATTCACATTCTGGGTTTAACCCTTTCAGGGTCCAAGCCGTAGATCTACGCATTGTCCACAGGGTCCGAACCATAGATCTACGCCTTGAGCTCAGCTCACTCAGATAAGCTGTGATTTTTAAATTTGGGCCTAGATATGAGAGAATGCATCTATGTGGTAAGTGTGCACCATATAAAGTAAATCCTGAAGCATGCAGTGCATGAGAAAAAAAAATCTGCGACTGTGTTTTTTTTATTAAAACAACAAGTTTGTGGTGTATTTTCATGTGGTTTTTACTGTTGTATTCATGGTTTCTTGGTCTTATTTGATAAAATGGAAGATATAGTACAGAAATAGAGATGATTTTGATTGGTTTTAGTATTGAAAATAGCTTCTAATTGAGCTCAAAATAGCGGAAATATTTGATTTTGGCTGATTTTCAAGAGTAAACAAATCACATCACGCGACCAATACACGTCAACTTCTGGGTCTAATATACGTTTACAAATGCACTGATAGTGTTTATACAATTACAATATTGCATAAGTGTAATTCATCTATTTTTTGGTATGAACAAAAAATTCTTTATGTAAATAAAAAATCAAAATGGAATTCAACTGTAAAGCCTAGAAACATAACTAATAAACAGAGGAAATGTTATTTTAGTGCCAGAAATGCTTGCATTGTTTATTCTGGACGCTTTTAAAATTTGAATATTTTGAACTTTGTGTGAAATCTGCAAAATTTCTAATTTCTAATCACTTTATTGGCTACTTGAAAAAAGTTGATTGGGGAGTTTCTTGTGCTCACTCAATAAAATAGAAGTAATACTAACGAAATAGCTAAGAATTTGGTCAACAGGAATAATGTAATTGGCCTAAAATAGGAGTCAAAATAGGCAAAATCGCCGAAATGTAAATATCACTGACAGTTAAATTTGTGAGTGTAATTTCGTCAGTTTTCCACCAAATTTCGTATTTTTTTTATTTATTACCTTTAGAAAAAGATTCTCTACCATTTCATAAGAATTTTTTTTTTTATTTTTTGAAAATTCTTGGACCCTGTGGACAATGTGTAGATCTACGGCTTGGACCCTTGGCATTATCTCACTTAATAACATTCAAGTTTACATCATGGTAATCACCGCTTTTTTTTTTTTTTTTTTAATATAGATGGTGGTTGTGTACTTTTGATTGATTTTCTCCTTGTTATTTCACTTAGCAGTAAAGATATGATGTTAAGAAAGCTATACCTGGTAATTTTAGTGTAAAGGAGTTCAGTGATATTAATTTTATATAAAAAATGTTGTTTTAATGTAAAGAAGTTCAGTTCTAAGTTTAGGGTTTTAGTTGGCCTTGTATTGTTTCAGTATTACATATTGTGTTAGAATTTTTTTTTTTTTTTAATCACCTTTCAAGGTATTTCGATTAGTTTACATAACATGAATATTATTTTAGGAGGCCTGGTTGTGGACCGAGCTGCAGGTGTGTTAGGCTCTGGAACAGCCTTAAGGTTGCCATGGATCATATTTCATAAACTTTTAATGGAAATGTTACATATTCAGTATCTATCTAGCTTTGTGTAAAATTCATAAGATATAGAGTATGGTATGTCTTGATTGCCTGTCCATGATCAACATGTTATGGTGGCAATATTAATTTACAAGGCTTTAAACAACAATGTTGCATTATATATGTGCCATAAATTCACACATTTAATAAGAGTCCAACTTGGGTATATTATTGCATTTCTGAGAATTAAAAGATGGCACATTAGACTGCAACTTTATTTCTCTCTCTCGTGGTGGTAATGTAACACGGCAATAAGTATTCACATTTTTTTTAATTGTAGAAAATTTTCATTGTTAAATGCAGATTATTAACCCTTTCATTGTCCATGCTGTAGTACTATGGTTTTGAGATCACTGTTGGTGCCATAGTACTATGTCATGAGCTCAGCTCAGAGAAGCTGTGAGAAGTAAATTTAGGCATAGATTTGACAGAATGTGTCTATGGGGTCTATACAAATAAAAAAAAAATACTATGTCGTGTGGGTATTGGGAGAGGATAATATGGTTGGAAATAAGCTCACAGATGGATGGTGGAGTGGATATATTACGTGAATGGGATAGATACCAGGCCACGTCTGTTCCAAGGTAGGTCTACAGCGGTTGTGAGGCCGATGCCTGCCTCTGGGCATACACATGCACACAAGCGTCTGACGTCACACGCAAAGGGACCGGCTATGTAAAGCTAGGAAGATTCTAATACACTACACAAGTGTATGTACAGTGGTACCTCGAGTTACGATGGTCCCCAAAATCGCCCTTTTATGTAAGTTTATTTTTTTAAATGCTTTTGTAGGTATATTTTTGGGGGTGTAAAAGGACTAGTCTATTTTACATTATTCCTTATGGGGATAAATTCGTTTGGTAATGGCACTTGAACAGCATTCTCAAACGAAAAAATATCGTAACTCGAGGTACCACTATATATATTACTGACACGACAGCTTGGCTATGTTACGTATGACGTCACGGCATACTAGACAACTCTATAGGCTGAACAGACAGGTTGCACTAGGTGAATCTATACAATAGCAAACACATTATAACTTAGAACTAATCAAGATTAATCTTACTATCACACTTCTTGAGTTAATGGTTCAAAGAGAATGTAAATGGATCTTGAGATAATGCATTATATATGTATTACAATTACAATTTGATATTTGATCGATCAATCTGTATTCATGCACTCAACGGCTTCTGAGGAAGAATAAATATTTACAGGGAAGAAGTTTTAACAGAAAAGATAAACTCGGCGCACACGGGTTATACTGTTAAAACTCAGAACTCGGAGAGAACTTGAACACACAAAAATCTTACTAGGTACTGGAAATCTGATAACAAAACACACAGTCAATAACTTCAGTTCTAAACTGGATTTTCAAATTTTCTATCTTTAGCTCACGACTTATGATCACTTTCCTACTGAAGGAATGAACAAACTCGGTGGAGTTGATTAACTTATAATCACTTTCCTACTATAATAATAATAATAATAATATAATAATATTTTTATTTCGATGCAAGTTACAAGTTATTTATTTATTAACACATCGGCCGATTCCCACCAAGGCAGGGTGGCCCGAAAAAGAAAAACTTTCATCATCATTCACTCCATCACTGTCTTGCCAGAGGGGTGCTTTACACTACAGTTATAAAACTGCAACATTAACACCCCTCCTTCAGAGTGCCGGCACTGTACTTCCCATCTCCAGAACTCAAGTCCGGCCTGCCGGTTTCCCTGAATCCCTTCATAAATGTTACTTTGCTCACACTCCAACAGCACGTCAAGTATTAAAAACCATATGCCTCCATTCACTCCTATCAAATACGCTCACACATGCTTGCTGGAAGTCCAAGCCCCTCGCACACAAAACTTCCTTTACCCCCTCCCTCCAACCTTTCCTAGGCCGACCCCTACCCCGCCTTCCCTCCACTACAGATTTATACACTCTCGAAGTCACTCTGTCTCGTTCCATTCTCTCTACATGTCCAAACCACCTCAACAACCCCTCCTCAGCTCTCTGGACTATCGTTTTGGTAATCCCGCACCTCCTCCTAATTTCCAAACTCCGAATTCTCACACCTATATTCACTTTCAATTTTCTTCTTTTACACACCCTACCAAATTCATCCACCAACCTCTGCAACTTCTCTTCAGAATCTCCCAAAAGCACAGTGTCATCAGCAAAAAGCAACTGTGACAACTCCCACTTTGTATTTGCTTCTTTATCTTTTAGCCCAACACCTTTTGCCAAGACCCTCGCATTCACTTCTCTTACAACCCCATCTATAAATATATTGAACAGCCATGGTGACATTACACATCCTTGTCTAAGGCCCACTTTTACTGGGAAATAGTCCCCTTCCCTCCTACACACTCTAACCTGAGCCTCACTATCCTCATAAAAACTCTTCACTGCTTTCAGTAACCTTCCTCCTATTCCATACACCTGCAACATCTGCCACATTGCCCCCCTATCTACCCTATCATACGCCTTTTCCAAATCCATAAATGCCACAAAAACATCTTTACCCTTATCCAAATACTGTTCACCTATATGTTTCACTGTAAACACTTGGTCTACACACCCCCTACCTTTCCTAAAGCCCCCTTGTTCATCTGCTATCCTGCTTTCTGTCTTACTCTTAATTCTTTCAATAATAACTCTACCATACACTTTACCAGGTACACTCAACAGACTTATTCCCCTATATTTTTGCACTCTCTTTTGTCCCTTTTGCCTTTATACAAAGGAACAATACACGCCTCTGCCAATCCCTAGGTACCTTACCCTCTTCCATACATTTATTAAATAATAGCACCAACCACTCCAAAACTATATCCCCACCTGCTTTTAACATTTCTATCTTTATCCCATCAATCCCAGCTGCCTTACCCCTTTCATTCTACCCACTGCCTCACGAACTTCCCTACACCCACAACTGGCTCTTCCACACTCCTACAAGATGTTATTCCTCCTTGCCCTACACACGAAATCACAGCTTCCCTGTCTTCATCAACATTTAACAACTCCTCAAAATATTCTCTCCATCTTCCCGATACCTCTAACTCTCCATTTAATAACTCTCCTCTCCTATTTTTAACTGTCAAATCCATTTGTTCTCTAGGCTTCCTCAACTTATTAATCTCATTCCAAAACTTTTTCTTATTTTCAACAAAATTTGCTGATAACATCTCACCCACTCTCTCATCTGCTCTCTTTTACATTGCTTCACCACTCTTTTAACCTCTCTTTTTCTCTCCATATACTCTTCCCTCCTTGCATCACTTCTACTTTGTAAAAACCTCTCATATGCTAACTTTTTCTCCCTTACTACTCTCTTTACATCATCATTCCACCAATCGCTCCTCTTCCCTCCCGCACCCACTCGCCTGTAACCACAAACTTCTGCTGAACACTCTAACACTACATTTTTAAATCTACCCCATACATTTTCGACCCCATTGCCTACACTCTCACTAGCCCATCTATCCTCCAATAGTTGTTTATATCTTACCCTAACTGCCTCCTCTTTTAGTTTATAAACCTTCACCTCTCTCTTACTTACTGATTCTATTTTCCTTGTATCCCATCTACCTTTACTCCCACTGTAGCTATAACTAAAAAGTGATCTGATATATCTGTGGCCCCTCTATAAACATGTACATCCTGAAGTCTACTCAACAGTCTTTTATCTACCAATACATAGTCCAACAAACTACTGTCATTACGCCCTACATCATATCTTGTATACTTATTTATCCTCTTTTTCTTTAAATATGTATTACCTATAACTAAACCCCTTTCTATACAAAGTTCAATCAAAAGGCTCCCATTATCATTTACACCTGGCACCCCAAACTTACCTACTACACCCTCTCTGCATGTTTCTCCCACTTTAGCATTTAGGTCCCCTACCACAATTACTCTCTCATTTGGTTCAAAAGTTCCTATACATTCGCTTAACATCTCCCAAAATCTCTCTCTCTCCTCTACACTCCTCTCTTCTCCAGGTGCATACACGCTTATTATGACCCACTTTTCGCATCCGACCCTTATTTTAATCCACATAATCCTTGAATTTACACATTTATATTCCCTCTTATATTCCCATTTATATTCCCACAAGTATACATAGTTATTGGTAGTTACAATTATAAAACTGTAATGCAAGGAGAGCCACTGGCATGCCATGGCATTAGGGGCAGCTTATTCTAAAGACTTATTCACTAAGTACTTAATACTAGAGAAATTATTTAAATTATTAAATGGTTATACATACTATTAAAAGACAATACTAGAGAAATTGGTTGAGTTTATTCTAGTTGTATATTTTATTTCAAGTTACATTATGTTGATGCTATACTAGTAAAATAACAATACTAGAAAAATTGTTTGAGTTTCTTCTAGTTATGTATTTTATTTCAAATTAACAAAATGATACTATACTATTTTAAATGACAATATGATGATATGAAATTGCAACAAGTGTTAAGGAGGATGACAATATAAAACTAAGATTATCTTAAGTAATATAACATTGGGTTTGAAAGTTTGTTACAGTATGAGTATTTAGTATAGGGTGAGTAGGTGAATTTTGAGAAGTCTTGAATTGATTTTCCGACAAGGTTAACTTAATATTTACTGGTAATGAATTCCAGATTCTGGGGCCCTTTATGTGCATAGAATTTTTACATTGGTTAGTATGGACTCGTGGTATGTCAAATAGTAATCTGTGTCTTGTGTCATGGCCGTGGGACCTATTAAATTTGTTGAGGAGAATTTTGAGCGGAGGGTTGATATTAGCATGTAGAGTTTTATGTATGTAGAAGGCACATGAATAGGTATGAATATTTTTTTACGGTGAGTAGTTTTAAAGTTTTGAATATAGGTGGAGTATGCTGTCTAGAGTGGGAATTTGTTATCATCCTGACTGCAGCCTTTTGCTTTGTTATGAGTGTTGTTGAGCCCCATGCACAGATTCCATAGGTGAGATAAGGGTAGATAAGAGAATGATATAGTGCAATGAGAGCTGGTTGTGGCACATAATAGCGTATCTTAGATAATATGCCTACTGAAGGAATGAACAGGCTCGGTGGAGTGGATGGATCTCTCCCCGGCTGAAATAGTAACTCAATAACACAAAGTATGAGCAAAGGAGAACGGCTCTCACTATCTCTTACTGCAGGTAATAATTACTCGACACACGACACTTTACTCTGCAAAGGAATTACTGTCAACTAGGAAAGATCGCTATCTGGAACACAAGGGACAACAACTGGCACACTAGTGAATACACTAGCAACAGAAACGGCTTTCTGCAATTGCTTTTGCATCAGCGAGAGATGCTATAACTCATTTAAGTAGTCTTTCTTCAACAAAGCGTCCCCTTGAGAGGAACTACTACTTGTACTAGCAACATTGCAAGGATGGACTCAGCACTCAAGGCTGTCCGGGATACCTCCAGCACCCTAGGCATCTGAACGCTATCTTGCATGCAAGATATTGTAGGGGCTGATTTCCAGACAGGAGTGACAGTAATACTAGTGCCTTACCGATCGGCAACGTTAACAAATAGAACACATATCTACAAGAACTAATCTGAACTTCACATTCCGCATCACTCTGGCAAATCTCTGATACAAGCTGGGAGAACAAACACATTGCTCAAAGGCTAGAGACTGTCTTTCAGTCATTAAGGGACTATGAGGACTGTTTACTGACTCATTATCATTATAACTTTGAATAGCAGCACACACAGTATTATCGCACAAATTTACTTGAACTTCATTGCCTTGACTGGCAGCAAACACATAGTTATCACTTGAATTTACTAGAGACATGACTTTGAACAAAAGAAGAAGAATTTAAATAAAAGCAAAATTAACGCAAGTATACAGCACAATATAGCTTAACTGGTAGGAATTATTTAACAATTCTGCATAAGTAATACAAATAATTGCACAATAACACTAAAGAAAAGATAACTCACTACAAATTGACTTGGTAAGAAAAAATTCAACACATTAAAAATGAAAACAATCTAGCTTGAACTTGAAGTAACTGCAAGGTGAGTTTTCACAAAACAATTGAATTATTCACTGGCAACAAATTAAAGTAACTTTACTGCTTGAATCACTGAGAAAGTTCACTGAAATATTACTTAGTACTCTTAGGAGAATGACAGTTACTTGCACATTTAAGTAAACAATAAAAATTGATAAAAATAAAATTGAATACTGTAAAAGTTAAATTACACAAAATCAATTTCAGAAATATTCAGTAGTTAAAATCACACTTGGTAAAATTATTAGCACAAAGCAAAGCAAGGTAACTCAATGAAACAGTTACTAAAACAATTCACTAAGAACACTGACTTTAATCAAACTTAAGAGTGAATTTGTTCAACAACACTTGAAAACAAATGAAAATTATTGACAAGAAAATTGTTTTAACACTTACATGAGCTGGAAGATACTAACATCAAAAGCACATGATTGTTGACTTACTGTATACAAAAAGTCATGCTCTTATTAACTTGTGTATTATTACTAAGCAGAGCAAATTAATATCTTCAGTAAATTATGACACTAGTCTGCAAAAATTAAGACAAATTAGCACTTTACAAAAATTAACAAGTACACAAAACAATATAAACTAAAAGAGGAGGCAGTTAGGGTAAGATATAAACAACTATTGGAGGATAGATGGGCTAGTGAGAGTGTAGGCAATGGGGTCGAAAATGTATGGGGTAGATTTAAAAATGTAGTGTTAGAGTGTTCAGCAGAAGTTTGTGGTTACAGGCGAGTGGGTGCGGGAGGGAAGAGGAGCGATTGGTGGAATGATGATGTAAAGAGAGTAGTAAGGGAGAAAAAGTTAGCATATGAGAGGTTTTTACAAAGTAGAAGTGATGCAAGGAGGGAAGAGTATATGGAGAGAAAAAGAGAGGTTAAAAGAGTGGTGAAGCAATGTAAAAAGAGAGCAGATGAGAGAGTGGGTGAGATGTTATCAGCAAATTTTGTTGAAAATAAGAAAAAGTTTTGGAATGAGATTAATAAGTTGAGGAAGCCTAGAGAACAAATGGATTTGACAGTTAAAAATAGAGAGGAGAGTTATTAAATGGAGAGTTAGAGGTATCGGGAAGATGGAGAGAATATTTTGAGGAGTTGTTAAATGTTGATGAAGACAGGGAAGCTGTGATTTCGTGTGTAGGGCAAGGAGGAATAACATCTTGTAGGAGTGTGGAAGAGCCTGTTGTGGGTGTAGGGGAAGTTCATGAGGCAGTGGGTAGAATGAAAGGGGTAAGGCAGCTGGGATTGATGGGATAAAGATAGAAATGTTAAAAGCAGGTGGGGATATAATTTTGGAGTGGTTGGTGCTATTATTTAATAAATGTATGGAAGAGGGTAAGGTACCTAGGGATTGGCAGAGAGCGTGTATTGTTCCTTTGTATAAAGGCAAAGGGGACAAAAGAGAGTGCAAAAATTATAGGGGAATAAGTCTGTTGAGTGTACCTGGTAAAGTGTATGGTAGAGTTATTATTGAAAGAATTAAGAGTAAAACAGAAAGCAGGATAGCAGATGAACAAGGGGCTTTAGGAAAGGTAGGGGTGTGTAGACCAAGTGTTTACAGTGAAACATATAGGTGAACAGTATTTGGATAAGGGTAAAGATGTTTTTGTGGCATTTATGGATTTGGAAAAGGCGTATGATAGGGTAGATAGGGGGGCAATGTGGCAGATGTTGCAGGTGTATGGAATAGGAGGAAGGTTACTGAAAGCAGTGAAGAGTTTTTATGAGGATAGTGAGGCTCAGGTTAGAGTGTGTAGGAGAGAAGGGGACTATTTCCCAGTAAAAGTGGGCCTTAGCCAAGGATGTGTGATGTCACCGTGGTTGTTCAATATATTTATAGATGGGGTTGTAAGAGAAGTGAATGCGAGGGTCTTGGCAAGAGGTGTTGGGCTAAAAGATAAAGAAGCAAATACAAAGTGGGAGTTGTCACAGTTGCTTTTTGCTGATGACACTGTGCTTTTGGGAGATTCTGAAGAGAAGCTGCAGAGGTTGGTGGATGAATTTGGTAGGGTGTGTAAAAGAAGAAAATTTAAAGTGAATATAGGAAAGAGTAAGGTGATGAGGATAACAAAAAGAATAGGTGACGAAAGATTGGATATCAGATTGGAGGGAGAGAGTATGGAGGAGGTGAATGTATTCAGATATTTGGGAGTGGACATGTCGGCGGATGGGTCTATGAAGGATGAGGTGAATCATAGAATTGATGAGGGGAAAAGGGTGAGTGGAGCACTTCGGAGTCTGTGGAGACAAAGAACCTTGTCCATGGAAGTAAAGAGGGAATGTATGAGAGTATAGTTATACCAACGCTCTTATATGGGTGTGAAGCATGGGTGATGAATGTTGCAACGAGGAGAAGGCTGGAGGCAGTGGAGATGTCATGTCTGAGGTCAATGTGTGGTGTGAATATAATGCAGAGAATTCGGAGTTTGGAAATTAGGAGGAGGTGCGGGATTACCAAAACGATTGTCCAGAGAGCTGAGGAGGGGTTGTTGAGGTGGTTTGGACATGTAGAGAGAATGGAACGAGACAGAGTGACTTCGAGAGTGTATAAATCTGTAGTGGAGGGAAGGCGGGGTAGGGGTCGGCCTAGGAAAGGTTGGAGGGAGGTGGTAAAGGAAGTTTTGTGTGCGAGGGGCTTGGACTTCCAGCAAGCATGTGTGAGCGTATTTGATAGGAGTGAATGGAGGCATATGGTTTTAAATACTTGACGTGCTGTTGGAGTGTGAGCAAAGTAACATTTATGAAGGGATTCAGGGAAACCGGCAGGCCGGACTTGAGTTCTGGAGATGGGAAGTACAGTGCCGGCACTCTAAAGGAGGGGTGTTAATGTTGCAGTTTTATAACTGTAGTGTAAAGCACCCTTCTGGCAAGACAGTGATGGAGTGAATGATGATGAAAGTTTTTCTTTTTCGGGCCACCCTGCCTTGGTGGGAATCGGCCGATGTGTTAATAAAAAAAAAAAAATAAATAAAAAAAAAAACAATATTGGGTGGAATGGGAAGAATTACACTGACTGCAACACATAAGAATTAGCAGAACATTACTGGGAAACGGTTAAAAAAATTAACTTGGAGAGGAGAAAAACAATTTATATATTTACTGGAGTAAGCAAAAATTTATTACACAATTAATCCTTTGGGGGTCGACAGGCCTTCTCAGGAAAGTGTTCCTGGGGTCGAAAATTTTTTGAAAAAAAAAAAAAAAAAAAAAAATTCTTATGAAATGATGGAGAATCTTTTTCCGATCATAACGCCACCAAAATTATGAAATTTGATCGAAAACTAACGGAATTATGCTTTCGCGAAGTTAGAGGTAGCCATGACACTTACGCATCGGCGATTTTGCCCACTTTGAGCCCAATTTTCGACAAATTCCAATGTTGCAGTCTCCTAAAATTATAGCTATTTCGCTAGAACTCCATTTCTTCTATCGATTGAGTACAAGAAACCGCCTATTTACCAATTTCATCTACTCAAAATAGTGGTCAGAAAATGGCAATTTTCCAATTTCACACAAATTTCAAACGATGCCAATTTCAAAATAGGGGCAAGAGTAAACAAGGCAGACATTCCTGGCACTAAAATAACATGTTCTCTGTTCATTAGTCACGTCTCCAGGCCCCTGTTCCATTACTTTTGCTTTTCATTTTGAATTTTTATTCTCACAAAAAAAAAAAAATAGAAGATTTACTGTTATGTATACAATTGCATCATTGTAAAAATGGTATAAATAATATCAGAGCACTTGTGCATGAATATAAGACTTGCCAGTTGATGTGTATTGGAGGCATGGTGTGATTTGTTTACTCATGAACATCATCAAAAATCGAACATTTTTGCTAATTTGAGCTCAATTTCAAGGTACTTGTCATTGTCATACCAATCAAAATCATCTTTATTTCTGTAATATATCTTCCATTCTATCAAATGAGACAAAGAAAACGAGAATACATCAATAAATACTATATGAAAATCGACTGCAAAGTCGCTATTTTAATCGAAAAAAACGGTCAGTTTTTTTTTCTCTCATTATGCAGTGTGTACTGCAGGATTTTTTTTATACTGCGCACACTGACCACACAGACCCATTCTTTCATATGTATGCTTACCAGACGTTTTCTGCTTAAATTGAGGCCACTAGAATTTGGGCATACTAGTACGGCACCAACCCCTGCTCGTAAAACGTACTAGTACGGCACCGACCCCGAAAGGGTTAACATTAACAAACAAGGGTAAATGATTAAATGATAACTCTGGGATAGAACACTTGGTGGAACACAACAATTAACAAGAAAAAACACAGGGACAATGCTGGAGGAAAAAATAATTTAAATTCTTTTAAAAATTACTACTTAGTGGAATATTGGAACAACAAAAACTGTACTTACTGCATACTTGGCAACACAACAAAATTCACAGAAATTTTAACACAATAATTAACAATAGATGGTACAGTGGTACCTCGACTTACGATATTTTTTCATTCCAGAATGCTGTTCAAGTGCCATTACCAAACGAATTTATCCCCATAAGAAATGATGTAAAATAGACTAGTCGTTTTAGACCCCCAAAATTACACTTACAAAAGCATTTAAAAAAATAAACTTACATAAAAGGGTGAGTTTGGGGACCATCGTAAGTCGAGGTACCACTGTACTAGTAACTTCAAAAAAAAAAAAATTAATACAAGTATTTAATTTAACATAACACTTTCCAGGATAAGGTCACAATCCCAGGATAACTCAAAATTTCTTTAACTGGCAAAATTATCTCAACACATGGAATAGTCTCTAGATTATCTGAAAAATAAAAAAACAACAACACAGTAATTGTCTCTAGGGTGTAGAACGTTGACTGAAGCGTTGATTAGGGTGGGGATGGTGGTGGAGAATGTTTTCGTCTGTCTGCTACTCACACTCGTGGAAATCTTGGAGAATTGTGCATACACGGTGAACTACAAATCTAGGCTTTATAAAGGTGGCACAAATAGCTCAGAGGAAACACACTCAGGACGCTCGACCTGATTCGTAGCCAATAAACTGCTTGCAGGACTCGGTTAACCCTTTGACTGTTTCGGTCGTATATATACGTCTTACGAGCAACTGTTTCAGACGTATCAATACGCCTAAATTCTAGCGGCTTCAAATCAAACGGGAGAAAGCTGGTAGGCCCACATATGAGAGAATGGGTCTGTGTGGTCAGTGTGCGCAGTATAAAAAAAATCCTGCAGCACGCAGTACATAATGAGAGAATAAAAAAATCGACCATTTTTTTTGGAATAAAACGCCGACTTTGAGGTGTATTTTCGTATAGTATTTATGGTTGCATTCTCTTTTTTATGGTCTCACTTGATAGACTGAACAACATACTACAGAAATAAATTTGATTGTGATTAGTTTTATGATGAAAATGACATTGAAATTGAGCTCAAAGTAGGAGAAATGTTCGATTTTTGCAAATGTTCAAGAGTAAACAAATCATTCCACACGTCCAATACACATCAGTTGGTGAGTCTAATATTCTTTCACAATTGCACTGATATTATTTATACCATTTTTACAATAATGTAATAGTCTGCATAACGGTAAATCTTCTTATTTTTTATGTGAATAAAAAATCGAAATAGAAACTAAAAGTAATATAAGAGGGGCCTAAAGACGTGACTAATGAACAGATAACATCTTATTTTAGTGCTAGGAATGTCTGCATTGTTTATTCTGGACCCTATTTTGAAATTGACAACTTTTTTATTTTGCATGATATTGGCCAAATTGCCAATTTCTGATCACTTTATTGGGTAGTTGAAATCGATAAATTGGTGGTTTCTTGTACTCAATCGATAGAATAAATGGAGTTCTAAAGAAATATCTATGAGTTTAGTCAACTGGAACAATGGAATTTACCGAAAATAGGGCTCAAAGTCGGCGAAATTGCCGATGCGTATATATTGCTGAATCACTAACTTCGCGAGAGCGTAATTCTGTGAGTTTTTCATCAAATTTCAAACTTTTGGTGTCTTTACCATCGGGAAACGATTCTCTATCATTTCATAAGAAAAAAATAATTTTTTTTTTTTTAAATTTTGTCACAACAGGAGAGCACTCATGATTAATGATTGCATCAGTCATAGGGTTAAGGGTGAAATTATCCACACTTGATGCTTTGTGTGGTGGGTAGGTGACTCATGTGGTCTTGGCGTGGGTGGCTGGGTGTTCCCACGCACGCTTTGGCTTACGCCGTTTATAAAAAGCACGTGAATTTAACCCAGTGTGGCTTGAATAACCCAGGATACCACAGGGATGGTATTATCACTCAGAACAGCGATACGCTGGAGTACAAGGACGATATAAATGCGTGAACTCACGTGGCTTACTTCTCAGACAGCTGGGTTGTCTTGCTGGCTTAGTAGAACTTTTCACACAGGTATACTGGCTTGTAATCTTGGAACAATTAGCTCAGCAGGGTAGAAGGCTGGCTTAAGCCTAGGCTGATGTAACTGATGGGTGGCTTGGGCACAGGTATCTCTCTCCCTCACAGACTGGCTTACTCGTTCAGAATTTGCAAAACCCGGGTCATCCCCTCGTAGGTTTTAACAAATTAACAGATGAGGCACTTAGCTGACCAGAAGATATAGTAGATATTGTAGACTCCCTGCTTGGATGTTGATAGCTGGTAGCGTGGTCTCTGGAAGCACATAGGCTGTCTGCTGGCTTGTTAAATTCTATCTCTCTATAACACCGTAATCGATAGAAATTATGGGCCCTCCGCTGGCACCACTTGTCGTGTGGGTATTGGGAGAGGATATGGTTGGAAATAAGCTCACGGATGGATGGTGGAGTAGATATATTACGTGAATGGGAGAGATACCAGGCCACGTCTGTTCAAAGGTAGGTCTACAGCGGTTGTGAGGCCGACGCCTGCCTCTGGGCATACACATGCGCACAAGTGTCTGACATCACACGCAAAGGGACCGGTTATGTAAAGCTAGGAAGATTCTAATACACTACACAAGTGTATATATATATATATATATTACTGACACTACAACTGCAGCACACAGTGCAAAATGTGAAAAAACTGTGAGTGTTTTTGGTTTAAAACAGTGACTTAGCAGTGTAATTTCTTGTGGTTTTTATGGTTGTATTCTCAGTTTCTTGGTCTCGTTTGATAAGAGTGGAAAAAATATTACAAAAATTGAATTGATTTTGATTGGTTTCAGAATAGTAATTAATCCGTTCCAGAGAGTCTGACTAAAGGGAAAATTTAATATTTGCAAAACCATTTCCCCCATAAGAAATAATGTAAATCTAATAAGTCTGTTTCAGACATCTTAAAGTATTAACGAAAAATACATTTTTTACAAACAAACAAACAAATTTTATTTCATTGCAGATTACATGGGTATCGGTAGTTACAATGTAAATTGAGTGCAAGGAGAGCCACTGACATGCCATGGCATTAGGGGCAGCTTATTCTAGTCCTTAAAAACTATGTACTTAACCCTTTGGGGGTCGACAGGCCTTCTCAGGAAAGTGTTCCTGGGGTCGAAAAATTTTGGAAAAAAAAAAAATTAATTTTTTCTTATGAAATTATAGAGAATCTTTTTCCGATCATAACGCCACCAAAATTATGAAATTTGATCGAAAACTAACGGAATTATGCTTTCGCGAAGTTATCGGTAGCCATGACACTTACGCATCGGCGATTTTGCCCACTTTGAGCCCTATGTTCGACAAATTCCAATGTTTCAATCTCCTAAAACTATAGCTATTTCGATAGAACTCCATTTCTTCTATCGATTGAGTACAAGAAACTGCCTATTTACCAATTTCATCTACCCAAAATAGTGGTCAGAAAATGACAATTTTCCAATTTCACACAAATTTCAAACGATGCCAATTTCAAAATAGGGTCCAGAATAAACAAGGCAGACATTCCTGGCACTAAAATAACATGTTCTCTGTTCATTAGTCACGTCTCCAGGCCCCTGTTCCATTACTTTTGCTTTTCATTTTGAATTTTTATTCTCACAAAAAATAGAAGATTTACTGTTATGTATACAACTGTATCATTGTAAAAATGGTACAAATAATATCAGAGCACTTGTGCATGAATATAAGACTCGCCAGTTGATGTGTATTGGAGGCATGGTGTGATTTGTTTACTCTTGAACATCGTCAAAAATCGAACATTTTCGCTACTTTGAGCTCAATTTCAAGGTACTTGTCATTGTCATACCAACCAAAATCATCTCTATTTCTGTAATATATCTTCCATTCTATCAAATGAGACCAAGAAAACGAGAATACATCAATATATACCATACGAAAATCGACTGTAAAGTCGCTGTTTTAATCGAAAAAAACGGTCAGTTTTTTTTTTCTCATTATGCAGTGTGTACTGCAGGATTTTTTTTATACTGCGCACACTGACCACACAGACCCATTCTTTCATATGTATGCCTACCAGACGTTTTCTGCTTAAATTGAGGCCGCTAGAATTTGGGCGTACTAGTACGGCACCAACCCCTGCTCGTAAAACGTACTAGTACGGCACCGACCCCCAAAGGGTTAATATTAGAGAAATTTATTGAGTTTATTCTAGTTAAAAATTATTTTCAAAATTACAATATGATGAAATTTTACTGTTTAAATTATTATATAATGATATTAGATTGTTACAGGTGTTAAGATTCTTGAATGATAATATGGAATTGAGATTATCTTAAGGAAAATAACATTGAGCATTTTTGACATTAACTTATAATATGAGTAGGGTTAACATAATAGTAACATATTATTAAAAATTGAGATTATCGTAGATTAAATATAGGTTTACATACAGAAAACAATGAGAAATAAATATAAAGCACTAATGAAATGGATTAATGAACATTTAAATCACTATTACATACTTTTAACCCTTTCGGGTTTCACAGGCCCTCTCCGAAACTCGTTCTCAGGGTCCCAAATTTTTCGGAAAAACAAAAAATTATTTTTTCTTATGAAATGATAGAGAATCTTTTTCCGATCACAAAGACACAAAAATTATGAAATTTGATCGAAAACTAACGGAATTACGCTATCGCGAAGTTAGCGGTATCGATGACATTTGCGCATCAGCGATTTCGCCCACTTTGAGCCCTATTTTTGATAAATTTCAATGTTTCAGTCTACTAAAATTATACCTATTTCGATAGAATTCCCGTTGCTCTATCAATTGAGTACAAGAAACGGCCAATTTACCGATTTCAACTATTCAATAAGGTGGTCAGAAATTCGCAATTTGGCCAATTTCACACAAATTTCAAAAGATGTCAATTTCAAAATAGGGTCCAAAATAAATGAGACAGACATTCCTGGCACTCAAATAACATTTTATCTGTTCATTAGTCATGTCTCCAGACCCCTTTTACATTACTTTTGCTTTCCATTTTGAATTTTTATTCTCTCAAAAAATAAAAGATTTACTGTTATGTATACAACTGCATCATTGTAAAAATGGTATAAATAATATCAGAGCACTTGTGCATGAATATAAAGACTTGCCAGTTGATGTGTATTGGACGCATGGCGTGATTTGTTTACTCTTGAACATAGGCAAAAATCGAACATTTTCGCTACTTTGCGTTCAGTTTGAAGGTACAGTGGTACCTCGAGTTACGATGGTCCCCAAAATCGCCCTTTTATGGAAGTTTATTTTTTTAAATGCTTTTGTAGGTATATTTTTGGGGGTGTAAAAGGACTAGTCTATTTTACATTATTCCTTATGGGGATAAATTCGTTTGGTAATGGCACTTGAGCAGCATTCTCGAACAAAAAATTATCGTAACTCGAGGTACCACTGTACTTGTCATCGTGAAACCAGTCAATATTATCTCTATTTCTGTAACATATCATCCATTCTATCAAATGAGACTAAGAAAACGAGAATACAAGCATAAATACCATACTAAAATAGACTGCAAAGTCCCTGTTTTAAACCAAAAACACGGTCAGTTTTTTTTCTCATGCACTGTGTGGGGCAGGATTTTTTTTATACTGTGCACACTGACCGCACAGACCCATTCTCACATCTAGGCCTACCAGCCTGTTTCTGCTTGATTTGAGGGCGCTAGAATTTAGGCGTACTAGTATGACCAAAACCCTGGCGCGTAAGCCGTACTAGTACGGCCGAAACCCTGAAAGGGTTAATGAAGACTTCTGTTGGGAGAGGGAGAGTGTTTGGAGATGGGACAAAAATACTTAAATACGATGAGCTCATCGTATTTAGCGGCTTATTTATCTATCACAACTCATCTTATATGACATAATAAACAATATTAATAACATAGAAAGATGATATATACTCTAGAATGAATAAAATATGTCATTGTGTACGTCACGAGTGGTGGTGTTTTGTTGTTGGGTTTATAATTGCCACTGTTGGCATAAGCCGTATAGTTGTGCTAGTCACACTGAAACACCACTAGTCACACCACTATTCACACTGAAACAATGTACATAATATATACAGTAGACCCTCATTTAGTACGACTTTATGTTGCGCGATTTGGGTATTACACGATTGGAGAATTGCGGCACATTTTTATCTAACACAACGTAAACCTGATATTACACGATTCGGTGGAGGGGAAAAAATTTTGAGCGCGCGGTCGCCTGCAGTGGGTTAAACTATTGAGTCAGTGGGGGAGTCCTACTGAGGGTGGCTATGAGCCACATCAAGTGTTTAATGCTGATGAGACAAGTGTTTTCTGGAAGAAAATGCCAACATGAACTTATATCAGTCAGCAAGAGAAAAGTGCACCAGGCTTCAAGAGAGCAAAGGATCACTTCACCTTGCTCCTTTGCGGTAATGCATCAGGTGCTTAGAGGAAAAGGGAATTTTTTTTTCCTTCCCACAAACCTTAAGTACGTAAGTTTATTCAGGTATACAGAGATACAGTTACATTGATTATCATACATAGCAGCATATGTGTAGAGAACCTAGGATACCCCAAAAAAGTCAGACAGAATGGAAATAAGTCACTCTGACTTTTTTGGGTTATCCTAGGTTCTCTACACATATGCTGCTATGTATGATAATCTTTGTAACTGTATCTGTGTATACCTGAATAAACTTACTTACAGTTTCCAGGAAGGAAAAACAAATTCTTATTCCCTCAAGCGGCCCTTGTTGTTGTGGAGCAGCGGGGGAGACCACCTGCCTTCCCCAGATAACCCCCTCCCCCCACACCGTCCCAGCATTCGTAGTTCATATGCGTCAAGCCAGCTGTTTGTGAAGAATAAGAGAGTGAATTGTGTTTTGATCTTTAAATTACTATATCTTGTATCTGCCAAGCAATCATGACACCCAGTAGGCATACCAGTGTTGCTCAAAGTGGCAAGAAAAGGTATAAGCATTTAAGTCTTAGAATTAACGAAGAAAACAAAGATATTAGACAAGACATAACCTGTGGCCGTAAAGTGTTACTTTGTACACATAAAAAGATGTAAACATAAGTTTGTGTGACTTACTGACTGACTTGACTGACTTACTGAATAACTTGACTGACTTACTGAATGACTTGACTGACTGACACTGAATGACTTGACTGACTGACACTGAATGACTTGACTGACTGACTTACTGAATAACTTGACTGACTTACTGAATGACTTGACTGACTTACTAAATGACTTGACTGACTGACACTGAATGACTTGACTGACTGACTTACTGAATAACTTAAAGTTAGAGACACTCAGTACAACCATCGACTTCAGTTCCAGAACCTCTACTATCCACCTCAGCCCAGTAGGGCCACAGAATAACTCTCCAATCTCTTTACAATCATCCACAAACACCAGCACCCATAATTTAAGGTAATTACTATTATTTGTTACATTTGTAGTCTTAAGCAGTAAAAACAACATAATACATCACGATAATGAACTAAAAATACATATTCTAGTTTATTTTTGTAAGATCTGTTGGTCAAAAAAAAACTTGTTTGGTTTTTTCTGGACTCCCAGGAACGTAACCCTATTTTTCGTATAAGTTCTTTTAATTATCTAACACGATTTTAGCTAACACGACGTTTTCAGGGACGTAACTACCGTGCTAAATGAGGGTCTACTGTAAATAAGAAATATTTATGACCCACGAAATCGTAATGACACGATTACAAACAAACCATACCACGGGTGGGGTTCGAACCCGTGGTCAGAGAGTCTCAGAACTCCAGACCGTCGCGTAAGCCACTTTATAAATAAGAAATATTTACACTATAAATAAGAAATATTTACACTTTATAAATAAGAAATATTTACACTTACCTTGGAGATGCTGGCAGAGAGGCAGCGTATGGTGTCAGTGGCCTGATATACCTCCAACAACATTGGAAAGAATTATTTTCGTGTCATCCTTTTTCTATCGCTTAATCGCTTAACTTACTTGCTGCACTGTTAATGCTACTCTTTATCGCTGGCTGGCGCTATAACGTTTATCGACTCCTGCTGCTTTAGTATCGTACATATCGTTGAATCACTGAAGAAGGCACATTCTCCCTTCTCTCTTCCTCCTCTACTTTGGTACTTTGCTACGAGTTCTTTCTTTAATTCTATCATGAACATGTTCCGGACGACCGACGATTGGTGAGGCAAATGAAAATCTGCGAGGCAATATTTTGATGAAAAAACTTTACGATTATTGAAATTTACGAAATCTGATGCTTACGATATTCGGGGGTCCACTGTAGCTTGAAATTGAGCTCAAAGTATTGGAAATGTTTGATTTTTGCCAATATTCATGAGTGAACAAATCATGTTACTTGTACAATACATGTCCAACTGGTGGGTCAAATATGTGTTCACAAATGCACTGATATTATTTGTACAGTTATTACAATACTGCATAATGGTAAATCTTCTATTTTTTTGTGTGAATAAAAAATCAAAATGGAATTCATATGTAAAGCCTGGAAATGTAACTAATTAACAGAGGAAATGTTGTTTTAGTGCCAGGAATACCTGCATCGTTTACTCTTGACCCTATTTTAAAACTGGAATGTTTTGAATTGTGTTTAAAATTGGCTAAATTACCAATTTCTGATGACTTTATTGTGTAGTTGAAACAGTTGATTGGATGCTTTCTTGTGCACAGTCGATAAAATGGAAGACATACTAGTGATGTTACTTAGAATTTGGTTTAATGGAACAATGTAATTGGCCTAAAGTAGGACTCAAAATCGGCAAAATTTCCGATGCGTAAATATGGCTGATACAGCAAAATTCGCAATTTTCCATCAAATTTCATACTACAGTGGTCCCTCGGTTTTCGCCGAAAATTCATTCCAGAATGCTGCTCAAGTGCCATTACCGAACGAATTTACTTCTTTAAGCAATAATGTCACGTAGGTTAGTCTATTTCAGACCCCCAAAAATACACTTGCAATAGCACTTACAAAAATACACTTACATAAATGTTCGAGTTTGGAGATGCACGAAAACCAAGGGACCACTGTATATGTTTTATTACCCTCAGAAAAAGATTACCATTTCATAAGAAATAATAACAAAGTTTTTTTTTTTTTTATATTCTTGGATGCTGTAGACAAGTTTCACATTAAGGGTCTGGACAATGAAAATGTTAAATTCAGTATTGTACTAAAAGTTTAAACTGGCTCTATAGTATGGTACACAAAGGGTATATTTACCGAGAGGTGTATGTCTCTTAGCGATTTTGTATAGAGAATTTATGTTAATTCATATTTTAGGGATTTAAGTATTCCATGCAGCCTTAACCCTTTGGGGGTCGGTGCCGTACTAGTACGTTTTACGAGCAGGGGTTGGTGCCGTACTAGTACGCCCAAATTCTAGCGGCCTCAATTTAAGCAGAAAACGTCTGGTAGGCATACATATGAAAGAATGGGTCTGTGTGGTCAGTGTGCGCAGTATAAAAAAAATCCTGCAGTACACACTGCATAATGAGAGAAAAAAAACTCTGACCGTTTTTTTCGATTAAAACCGAATTTGCAGTCGATTTTCGTATGGTTTTTATTGATGTATTCTCGTTTTCTTGGTCTCATTTGATAGAATGGAAGATATATTACAGAAATAGAGATGATTTTGATTGGTATGACAATGACAAGTACCTTGAAATTGAGCTCAAAGTAGCGAAAATGTTCGATTTTTGACGATGTTTAAGAGTAAACAAATCACATTATGCCTCCAATACACATTAACTGGCGAGTCTTATATTCATGCACAAGTGCTCTGATATTATTTATACCATTTTTACAATGATGCAGTTGTATACATAACAGTAAATCTTCTATTTTTTGTGAGAATAAAAATTCAAAATGAAAAGCAAAAGTAATGGAACAGGGGCCTGGAGACGTGACTAATGAACAGAGAACATGTTATTTTAGTGCCAGGAATGTCTGCCTTGTTTACTCTGGACCCTATTTTGAAATTGGCATCGTTTGAAATTTGTGTGAAATTGGAAAATTGCCATTTTCTGACCACTATTTTGGGTAGATGAAATTGGTAAATAGGCGGTTTCTTGTACTCAATCAATAGAAGAAATCGAGTTCTAGCGAAATAGCTATACTTTTAGGAGATTGAAACATTGGAATTTGTCGAAAATAGGGCTCAAAATGAGCAAAATCGCCGATGCGTAAGTGTCATGGCTACCGCTAACTTCGCGAAAGCATAATTCCGTTAGTTTTCGATCAAATTTCATAATTTTGGTGGCGTTATGATCGGAAAAAGATTCTCTATCATTTCATAAGAAAAAAAAAACTTTTTTTTCCAAAAATTTTTCGACCCCAGGAACACTTTCCTGAGAAGGCCTGTCGACCCCCAAAGGGTTAATGACCCTTGTGTAGTCAATAGGCTTTCTACCCCATTAATCAACCATCTTTCCTCTTGAATATATTGCATGGGTATAATGTGAATATTGACAGTTATGGTAGTGGCAGTTACGAACCCTGTAACCTGCTATGACCTTAAATTATGGTATTGGCAGTTTTGAAACCTGTCATAACCTTAAATTATGGTAGTGGCAGTTATGAAACTTATCATGACCTTAAATTATGGATTGGCAGTTTTGAAACCTGTCATGACCTTAAATTATGGTAGTGTCATTTAGAAATGAATCTTGTTTCTGATATGGAAACTAGAGGTGTGCTGATGTAGCTGTTTTGGTGGTATTGGCCTAGTTATCGGTGGTTCAAGTATTGGCCTAGTTATCGGTGGTTCAAGTATTGGCCTAGTTATCGGTGGTTCAAGTATTGGCCTTGTTATTGGTGGTTCAAGTATTGGCCTAGTTATCGGTGGTTCAAGTATTGGCCTAGTTATCGGTGGTTCAAGTATTGGCCTAGTTATCGGTGGTTCAAGTATTGGCCTAGTTATCGGTGGTTCAAGTATTGGCCTAGTTATCGGTGGTTCAAGTACAGTGGACCCCCGAGTTTTGTAAACCCCGGAAATCGTGCTTTTATGTAAGTATAATATTGTAAGTGATTTTGTAAGTGTATTTTTGGGGGTCTGAAATAGACTAACCTACGTGACATTATTTCTTAAGGACGTAAATTCGTTCGGTAATGGCACTTTAGCAGGCTTCTGGAATGAAGTTTTTACGAAACTCGGGGGTCCACTGTATTGGCCTAGTTATCGTAGGCTCAAGTATTGGCCTAGTTATCGGTGGTTCAAGTATTGGCCTAGTTATCGGTGGTTCAAGTATTGGCCTAGTTATCGGTGGTTCAAGTATTGGCCTAGTTATCGGTGGTTCAAGTATTGGCCTAGTTATCGGTGGTTCAAGTATTGGCCTAGTTATCGGTGGTTCAAGTATTGGCCTAGTTATCGGTGGTTCAAGTATTGGCCTAGTTATCGGTGGTTCAAGTATTGGCCTAGTTATCGGTGGTTCAAGTATTGGCCTAGTTATCGGTTGTTCAAGTATTGGCCTAGTTATCGGTGGTTCAAGTATTGGCCTAGTTATCGGTGATTCAAGTATTGACCTAGTTATCGGTGGTTCAAGTATTGGCCTAGTTATCGGTGGGTATTGGCTAATTTTGATGGTACTGTTTGGCATCAGTTAATTTTGATGGTATTGATATTGGTAAAAATTTTGGTATCATTCTGTCCCAAAGGAAAAACCATGTGTTATGATACTTAATGGTTGGTTCTGTAACCATTGGTTCTCATTTTACTTGACTTGTGGAACATAAATTAGTTTTAATTACAAAAAAAATTATGGATATGAAATTCAAAGTCTTAGCTCCACAGGGATGGATGGAATCATGAACTTAATTCTGGGATATTGACTTACACAAGCCAGAAATTTACCATTTATTTTTAATTATTAAACTTCATCCATTCTTCTCTCTGTATGTATGCATGTCTCTCACTCTAAATTCATAGAAAAATAAAGGTATAGGTTCCTAACCCTTCATGGGGAGGTGGGGGGGGGGTTGATGCTGCTCAGTGGCTTTTGATCCCATTTTCCCCGCTCTGTCTTTTCTCTCTTGCTTTTCTGGTTTCTCCCTACCTTTCATCTTTGTCTCTCTTTCTGCATCCATGAAAGAGCCTTCGAAACTGGTCACAGTTACAGTGGACCCTCGCTATTCGAACACTCCAAAACTCACCCTCATTCCAGAATGCTGTTCAAGTGTTCAAGTGCTGTTACCAAACAAATTTATTCCCATAAGGAATGATGTAATTAGATTAGTCCATTTCAGACCCCCAAAAATACACTTATAAAAGCACTTACAATAATAAACTTACATAAAAGGGTGAGTTTTGGAGTGTTCGAATAGCAAGGGTCCACTGTATATGTTTTTTTTCTTTCTACCTCCCCTACTCCCAGCCCTGCCACACACCCCTCATAATTTTGTTAAATAAAAGTTTCTGATATTCTCCTTTTTTTTTTGTTTCTAGTTCTACTCTTATTGATACTGTTTATGGGAATAATTTGCTTGTATTATATATCCCCTCATCTGTTGTCCACTTTTTAATTAGGAATGAGACAGCATCCCTGCTGATCCTCAGGGAATTCACTAGGACCTGCAATTTTTCTCCGTAGGTGGGGGAAGGGCAGCGTGGCTTGAGGACCATCCCAATGTGCCCTATTTGTGGACATCCTGCCCGAGACAACCAGGACTTACGGCGTCATCTGAGGGTTCACACTGGTGAAAAGCCTTTCGCCTGCCACCTATGTTCATATCGATCCACACAGAAAGGCAACTTAAAGAGACATCTGGCTGTCAAACACCAGCAGAGCACCTAAAATATAAATAAACATTAGTGTTATTTGAGAAGTGATTATTGACTCTTACTGTACACTATATAGCTGAAACCAGTTGACAGTAGTAGTGCAACAGAATGAACAAGATACTTATGAAGTGAAACACTTTTGGCAGATAATTGGTTTGAAAATTGTTTTATTATTTTGTTCATGAAGTACAAAGACGTGATGGTACATATGTCTTTTGGGGAAAAAGAAAAATGGTGCTAAAGTGATATGAAAGTGACCAATAGCATAAGGAAATTAAGGAATAATGATAGGCTCATTCCAGTGAACTGTTTCTCTCCCGTAGGTGTGGTCAACCATCAGAGGCAAGTCCCCGGCCAGAGGCAGGAACATGTTCGTTTGTGGCTTTTGTGGCTACTGTGCCCGGGACAATGACAACTTGAACCGTCACATCAGGACTCACACTGGGGAGAAGCCCTTCGCCTGCCCATACTGCCCACACCGTACTACCCAAAAGAGCCACCTTAAGAATCATATTGCCTTAAGACATGAAAAGGAGATAGCTGAATCACAGAAAATGTATTGAGAACATTAGGAATTTAGTATTTGAACATGGCATAAAATAGCGAGTGAGTGAATAAACAAACAAACAAACAAATTTTATTTCATTGCAGATTACATGGGTATCGGAAGTTACAATGTAAATTGAGTGCAAGGAGAGCCACTGACATGCCATGGCATTAGGGGCAGCTAAAGACATCAGAGTTACCTTTGAAAGTCGATGTGATTCTCCGTGTTTCATTTTTACTACCCTCAGTGGCCTCAGCAACAAATCAAGAGGAGTAACACGATTTTCCTCTTCTCTTCTAGGGAGCGGACTTGCCTAGGGCAGCCAGTCACAAGCATCATGATGGGCCGATGAGGACCACTTTACCCCACGTGGTTCTTCCACCACCCACGGCTTCTTTTACCATTAGGAGGCCCATAACCCATTTGTTTCAAGATGGCAGTAGACGGGAGTATCGCTGTCAGGTTTGCGGATATCAGGCCATAAGTGAGTCCAAGCTCACCATACATTTCCGCAAGCATACTGGGGAGAAGCCATTCGTCTGTCCATACTGTTTCTACAGATGTGCCCACAAGAGTAACCTTATGACTCATGTCAAGGCTCGCCATGTAGAGGAAGAACACCAGTAACATGAGTGACAAGATAGACAATTTTTTTAAATTTTGAAAAGTTAGTCTTTTGTATATTGTGCTGCTATATCCACGATACCTGTGTACACTGAAGTACTTGTATGAACAAGCGTTCTGAACTGTGGTTCTCTCCATTGGCCTCCTACTGTTTTAAGTTTTAATATGTTGTAGTGACATGACAGTTAGCAGAGGAGTAACTCTCATGGGATTTTCCTCTTTTCTTCTAGGGAGTGGACTTGTCAAAACCAGGCAGTAGGAGGCACCTAGATGGGACGGTGGCAACTGGTTATAGCTCTGGTGTCTTTCCGTCTTCCTTTGGATCCTCTGGTAGAAGGCCATCATCAAAACCAAAGGATCCAACTAGAAGGGAATTCAGATGTCAGATGTGTGGTTACCAGGCCATAAGCGATTCAAAACTCACTGTGCACATCAGGAGACATACTGGCGAGAAGCCATTCATTTGTCTTTACTGCCCTTACAGATCTGCTCAAAAGAGTAACTTAAGTACACATATCAAGAATGTCCATATTGGCCACACTGGTGAGACTAATGGGAAATAAGCAGAAATGAATACAAATAATATATTCCACCTATGAGGTGACTGAAAGTTAATCATATTACAACAATTGCCAAGACATAAAGGATATTTTAATAAGCCACTGTTAAAACATTTTTCTCCTGTTCCCTAGGTGGCTCCGTGGGTAGGGAAGAGCAGGCCGTTCTACCAGTGTGAGTCATGCAGCTACAATACTCGCAACAGCAAGGATATGCGACGCCATATTCTTGTGCACACTGGAGAGAAGCCTTTCGCCTGTCCTTTCTGTTCCCATCATTCTGCCCGGAAGTCCAATCTCATGAGTCATGTGTTAATGAAGCATGGTGTACCTTACAAATAGGTAAAGGAAAATGCACTTTTTAAAACAAGCATTCGGCAAGGAAAGAGCAAAGGAAAACTCATTCCTACACTTAGCAGCTTACATTTACTGATGAGCTATTTTCCAGTAAATATTTTTAAACATGTAAATTTATAATTAGTATCCTTATAGCAGAAAACTGAAGAATGCACTATGCAAGGGCCATGAATGAATTAGGTTCTCCTGTTCCCGTAGGTTCAGCGATGGTGGGGCAGGACAGGCAAACCTTCCCATGGTTGCAGCCATTGTGGATACCAAGCCAGGGACAAGCTAGACCTACAGCGACATATTCGCATCCACACAGGAGAGAAGCCTTTTGCTTGCCCTTACTGCCCTCATCGATCTGCCCTTAAAGGAAATTTAAAACATCACATCTTAAGGAGACATATGAATACATAAAAACAACCTATGTACATTGATGAAAGAAGAAAAGCTAGAAGACTGCTCCAGATAAAAAAAAGATTTCCATAAAATAATAGAACTTTTAAACATTATGGAAACAGGAAATTAGCAATTAGCAGTTTGCTGAGACTATTCTCCATTGTATTATCTGAGTGTTTCTTCCTGTTCCATAGGTACCTGGATCTGGACAGAGACGCAGGGTCAGATTGCCTCATGTGTGCGAATATTGTGGTTATGAAGCTTGGGATGCTACCAGCATGCGGCGTCACATACGTACACACACAGGGGAGAAACCGTATGCATGTGAATTCTGTGATTATCGTTCAACATTAAAGGCCAACTTAAGGAGACATGTGGTATTTAAGCACACTAATTTACAACAGTAATAAAACATAAAGTGGATTCATTGTAAAAAGATATATATACTGTATTATGGAGATTGTAATTTTGACAGGTTTGTTTCTTTAAAGTTTTGAATATAATCTTTCATAACTCCAGTACTGTACTGAAAATGAAGTTTTGGCATACCACTGCCAGTAGAGATGTGGTCATAACAGGTGTCATGGAAAGTGACCTCACTGTATATTTTAAGTGTTTTTAGAATATAATTTTTTCCAGAAAAACGTTAGTTTTATTTTTGAACCTTGTAATGAGAAAAAATGGAAGTCTGAAAAAAATACTGTATCTTAGTTTGGCGGTCCATTAGCTTTAATACATACATACATAAATGCATATCTAAATATACATTCACATATACATACATAAACACATATATACGTATAAACACTTTTTTCCTTAAGACTGGTAGTTTACCATTTGCAGGGCTCCCCAAAAAAAAAAAAAAAGCTATTTTTTTCAAAAGCCAATTACAGTGGTACCTCGACTTACGATATTTTTTCATTCCAGAATGCTGTTCAAGTGCCATTACCAAACGAATTTATCTCCTTAAGAAATGTTGTAAAATAGACTAGTCCTTTTAGACCCCCAAAATTACACTTACAAAAGCATTTAAAAAAATAAACTTACATAAAAGGGTGTGTTTGGGGACCATCGTAAGTCGAGGTACCACTGTATATAAGTGTATTTTTGTAAGTGCTTTTGTAAGTGTATTTTTGGGGTCTAAAAGGACTAACCTAATTTACATTATTTCTTATGGGAACTAATTTGTTTAGTAACGGCACTTGAACACCATTCTGGAACGAATTAATTACGTAAACTGGGCTACCACTGTATATCGTGGTTCAACTGAAATACAGGATCACCACCTTTAGGAATGCAGGCACTATTTAACCACTTCCAGTTATTTTTTGCCTCGTACATGTTTCCTTGTTCACACACTAACAGCACTGTATGTCAGATATCAAAACCCATTTCTCAATACTCACATTGATCTAACAAAATTCTCATAACTGCTGGTTGGTAAAGCTTCTACCTCTTGAAACTTTTCTCGTTCCCTCCAATGGAAAGGGTGCTTTGATGTTAGAGCTTTTGATCCAAGAACTTGGAACTAGCCTTGCCTTCCTCAATCAGATCTGATTACCTCCCATTCTCAAGTGCTGTATGACCCTCATGGGTTTAGTGCTTCCCTATCAATATAGAAAATGTCAACAATAGGGTAAAATATAAAAAGATTATCTTCATGCGATGGCATAATTATTTTATCATGAAATTCCCTGGCAGATGGAATAGGCATGATGCCCACATCAAATAGCTCCTTCCCCATACTCTTCTAATGTCATTCATTTAAATGTCTGTGAACTATATGTTATATTGAGACCAGTAGCTGATGATACCAGAACAGTTGCACCAAATATGTTGGCCAGTACATGCATGAAATGAATTGGAATATTGATTAAATACGTTATGGGCCTCTGGAGGTGTGTATGTTCAGGTTGTGTAGATTAGACAACTGTAAAGCTGTATATAAAAAGTCGTTAATTCAATTATCACATGCTGCAAATATCATTTTGGTATCTGTTAACATTTTGTTGCCTAAGTTGATTTCCTGTAAAATAATTTAAAACTGGGATGTTACCTATTCTTTCTTATCATCTTCATAAACCCCTTGATGTGGGTGAGGGGATCTTTATCCAAGGAATGATACTTGTCCTCCCATTCCATGGATCAAATTTACCACTTTACCTTGGTGCTGCATGACCTCTATGGGTTTAGTGCTTTCCTGTGTATTTTTGTTTTTTTGTGCATGCACGCACGCGCACACGATCAAATCTTGGCCCAGACTCTTAGTGGGTCTTTCATATTTTATGGAGGAGGAGCCTCGACACATGCATCATCCCTCATTCATTGAAAAGCCGTTCATATTGCCTGCTCCACTTCACAAAGATAGCAGTGAAGCAATTGTAGAAAAGTATAGATTAACCCTTAAACTGTCCACACGTAGATATACGTTCACTCGCGTAGCTGACCGAGTATTTTGAGAAAAAAATAAATTGTTCGTTTTCTTTAAAATGAAGAGTGCATTTTGTTTGTCATTCCCACATTTTGTAATACTACACACACTGAGTGCACAGACAGACCCATTCTCTAATCTCTAGGCAACTCAGGCTTATCGTGGCAAGGTTAAAAGCATTTGAAAAAAAACTATTTCACAGTCTAGGGCAACATTAACTTGGATAGGTTGATCCTACCTTTCACAATTGCTAGATCATTATGATGCAGTCCTGGAAGCATTGGAAGAAGAACTAAATGTTCATGTAGAGTAAAGTAGGCTTCATAAATATGTATACTCACGATATATATCAGTGGAACCCCGGATTACGTAGGCATTGGATTACGTGAAATTCGCAATAAGTAACATTTTTCTGTAAAAATATTGGTTTGATATAAGTAGATCCGCTCGCAATAAGTAATTCGTCCTGGACGCGTACGCATGGCCCGCACGGCCCAACACTCTATCCAGAGTCAGTGTGCCATTGTTTTCCAGCAAGTGACCGCTACCCACGCATTCATACCATACATTTTGTCATTATTCCATTGTTTTTAGTGCTTGCAACTGGTAAATAAACCACCATGGGCCCAAAGAAAGCTCCTAGTACCAGCCCTGTAGTAAAGAGGCTCAGAAATACGAGGAGAAGGCTGGAGGCAGTGGAGATGTCATGTCTGAGGTCAATGTGTGGTGTGAATATAATGCAGAGAATTCGGAGTTTGGAAATTAGGAGGAGGTGCGGGATTACCAAAACTATTATCCAGAGAGCTGAGGAGGGGTTGTTGAGGTGGTTCGGACATGTAGAGAGAATGGAACGAGACAGAATAACTTCGAGAGTGTATAAATCTGTAGTGGAGGGAAGGCGGGGTAGGGGTCGGCCTAGGAAAGGTTAGAGGGAGGGGGTAAAGGAAGTTTTGTGTGCGAGGGGCTTGGACTTCCAGCAAGCATGTGTGAGCGTATTTGATAGGAGTGAATGGAGACAAATGGTTTTTAATACTTGACGTGCTGTTAGAGTGTGAGCAAAGTAACATTTATGAAGGGATTCAGGGAAACCGGCAGGCCGGACTTGAGTCCTGGAGATGGGAAGTACAGTGTCTGCACTCTGAAGGAGGGGTGTTAATGTTGCAGTTTTATAACTGTAGTGTAAAGCACCCCTCTGGCAAGACAGTGATGGAGTGAATGATGATGAAAGTTTTTCTTTTTCGGGCCACCCTGCCTTGGTGGGAATCGGCTGATGTGTTAAAAAAAAAAAAAATACGACAGAACTGAAAAAGGATATACAGTGGACCCTCGGTTAACGAATACCCCGGAAATCGTGCAATTATGTAAGTATAATTTTGTAAGTTCTTGTGGAAGTGTATTTTTGGGGGTCTGAAATAGACTAACCTACGTGAAATTTTTCCTTAAGGGAGTAAATTCGTTCGGTAATGGCACTTGAGCAGACTTCAGGAGTGAAGTTTTTACGAAACTCGGGGGTCCACTGTACAGTGGTACCTCGAGTTACGATATTTTTTCGTTCGAGAATGCTGTTCAAGTGCCATTACCAAACGAATTTATCCCCATAAGGAATAATGTAAAATAGACTAGGCCTTTTACACCCCTAAAAATATACCTACAAAAGCATTTAAAAAAATAAACTTACATAAAAGGGCGATTTTGGGGACCATGGTAACTCGAGGTACCACTGTACATAATAGCAAAATATGAAAGTGGAGTACATGTGGCTTAGCTGGCTAGGCTGTAAGGCAAAGCCTATACAACCATCGCTACCATTGTGGCCAAGGGAAATAAAATAAAGGAAGCTATTGTTGTGAAAGGTGCAAATATGATCTCAAAACAGAGATTGCAAATACAGGAAGATGTGGAAACTTTGTTGTTGGTGTGGATCAACGAGAAACAGGCAATAATATGTGAAAAAGCAAGGCAGTTGCATGATGATCTCGTCAAGAAAATGCCTGCAACGAGTACTTAAGTGAGCGAATTTAAAGCCAGCAAAGGCTGGTTTGACAGATTTAACCCTTTAACTGTCCACACGTAGGGATCTACATTCACTCGCGCACTGCTCCAAATTTAAAAAAAAAAAATCTTTTTTGTTTTTAAAAATGAAGAGTGCACTTTTATAAACAGGATAGGCTTAAAAAAAATTTTTAGGGCCAGTACTTACCGAGATATAAGCCCGACAAGTTGGTGCTGGATAGTTTTTATTTTAATTTATACAATTTTTATGTTCTGGTAATTACAATTTATAATAGTTCTTGTGATTTCATAGCCAATCTTTGTTCTAACACTAATATTAGGTACTGAAATAGTACTCAAATAGTCACAATCACACCAACAGGTGAACAATTTCACCTTCCTTGGTCATTTACTATTGTCTATAAATATATACAAAGTATTTATAGGTCCCAGCAGTTTTAGACATCCTGGAGCATATATGAAACTCCTTGAAGAATGGTGTTATGACAATTGTCAGATAACTACTGATAAGAGTGACATTGATGAATGAATGTGTGCAAGGAACCCTTGCATTGTTTTCACTGTCTGTATCTGTCTATCTATCTGTCTAGCTCAGCTTATCTGTCTTTGTTTGCCTGCCTATGTGTGCCTGGAGTATAATATGAAACTCCTTGATGAATGGTGTTATGACAAGTGTCAGATAACACTGACAGCCCAATGACATTGATGAAAGAATGTGTGCAGGGAACCCTGCTTTGTTTTCACTGTCTATCTGTCTATCTATCTGTCCATCTGTCTATGTCTCTGTCTAGCTCTGCTTATCTGTCTTTCTGTCTGCCTGTGTGTGCCTGGAGTATATGAAACTCCTTGAAGAATGGTGTTATGACAAGTGTCAGATAACACTGACAGCCCAATGACATTGATGAATGGGAGCAGGGGACCCTCTCCTTGTTTCCACTGTCTATCTGTCTAGCTCTGCTTATCTGTCTTTCCGTCTTCCTGTGTGTGTGTGTGTGTGTGTGTGTGTGTTTCCGTCTGCCTGTGTGTGTGTGTCTTTCCGTCTGCTTGTCTCAGTCTGAGTGCGGCTAGTAAGCCAACAGGTATTATGACAATGAGTATTACTTGATAGTCATGGTATTATGTCTTATATCTACAAGCATTGTATAGCACTATGCCTGGAATTTTTGGGTTATCCTAGGTAATTTACACTATATATAATAACTGTACTTATTTGTACATGAGAGAGTGAGACAGAGAGAGAGATATTACAGATATATATAGATAGACAGAGATATAGACAGATACAGAGATATAGGACAGATAATATAGACAGAGATATAGACACAGAGACAGCCAGAGACAGCCAAAGCCAGCCTGCCGAATATATAAGAACATAAAAAAGAAGGTACACTGCAGAAGGCCTACTGGCCCATGCAAGGCAAGTCCATGTCACCCCCCAGCTTAGACCAATGACCCACCTAGTCAGGTCACATCCTCTGAAGGAAGGAGCACAGCATCAGACCTAGTAGCAGAAGCTAGTCAGGTCCAACTCATACCCACCCACAACCACTCATGTATTTATCGAACCTATTTTTACTTTCCTCTTATAAGGGGAGTGTTAATGCGACATGACATCATTGAAACCATGGTGTTTGCCACATTATTTGCTCTAGCTGGCACTCAATTGAACTAGTGCTCCCCCAAGGTACTAAGTGGTCCCAGATTTTTTTAATACTGCACGCGCTGAGGGTGCAGACCCATTCTCTCATGTCTAGGCGACTCAGGCCTATTCCACTAAATTTGAAGGAATGAAAAATAAAGCGTAGATCTAAGTTCGGAGCAGTACGCGTACAAACGTATATCTACGTTTGGACAGTTAAAGGGTTAAGAAGCGTAGTGGTATATATAGAGTGATAAGGCATGGTAAGGCAGCCAGTTCAGACAAATGTGCGGCTGAAAAATATGTGCATGAATTTTACCCTTTGACTGTTTCTGTCGTATATATGTCTTACGAGCCAGTGTTTCGAACGTATATATACGCAAAAATTCTAGTGGCTTCAAATCAAGCGAGAGAAAGCTGGTAGGCCCACATATGAGAGAATGGGTCTGTGTGATAAGTGTGCGCTGTATAAAAAAATACTGCAGCACGCAGTGCATAATGAGAAAAAAAAAAACTGACTGTGTTTTTGGATAAAAATGCCGACTTTGAGGTGTATTTTTGTATAGTATTTATGGTTGTATTCTCTCTTTCGTGGTCTCATTTGATAGAATGGAAAACATGTTACAGAAATAGAGATGATTTTGATTAGTTTCATGATCCAAATGACCTTGAAATTGAGCTCAAAGTAGTGGAAATGTTTGATTTTTGCCAATGTTCAAGAGTACACAAATCACGCCATGCGTCCAATACATGTCAACTGGTGAGTCTAATATTCTTACACAAGTGCACTGATATTATTTATACCATTTTTACAATAATGCAGTAGTCTGCATAACAGTAAATCTTTTAATTTTGTGAATAAAAAATCAAAATAGAAAGCAAGAGTAATATAAGAGGGGCCTAAAGACGTGAGTAATGAACAGAGAAAATCTTATTTTAGTGGCAGGAATGTCTGCATTGTTTATTATGGACCCTATTTTGAAATTGACATCTTTTTTATTTTGCATGAAATTGGCCAAATTGCCAATTTCTGATCACTTTATTAGGTAGTTGAAATCGGTAAATTGGTGGTTTCTTGTACTCAATCGATAGACCAAATGGAGTTCTAAAGAAATAGCTATGAGTTTGGTCGACTGTAACAATGGAATTGGCCGAAAATAGGGCTCAAAGTCGGCGAAATCGCCGATGCGAATGTATCGATGACATCGCTAACTTCGCGAGAGCGCAATTTCACAAGTTTTCCATCAAATTTCGTACTTTTGGTGTCATTACCATCGGGAAAAGATTCTCTTATTATTTCATAAGAATTTTTTTTTTTTTTTCAAAAATTTTGTGACATAGAATGAGTTTCAGAATGGGGCCTCCGACAGTCAAAGGGGTTAAAAGCTATGTAGAGGTTGAAGGATTTAAACCCCAACAAGTGTTTAATTGTGACAAAACAGGCCTGTTTTGGAAGAAAATGCCAAACAGGACCTACATTACACAGGAGGAAAAGGCACTGCCAGGACACAAGCCTATGAAAGACAGGCTAAATCTTATGTTGTGTAGTAATGCAAGTGGGGATTTCAAAGTGAAGCCTTTACTCGTGTATCACTCTGAAAATCCCAGAATGTTCAAGAAATGCAGTGTCGCCAAGGCTAATTTGTGTGAGATGTGGAAGGCTAACAGTAAGGTATGGGTCACGAGGGAAATTTTCCTTGATTGGTTCAATGAAGTGTTTGGCCCCAGTGTAAAGAAATATCTCGTGGAAAATAAATTGGGCCTCAAGTGCCTCCTGGTAATGGACAATGCTCCTCATCCTCGAGACTTGGAAGAGCAAATTGTGAAGGACTTTAAGTTCATCACAGTGAAGTTCTTGCCCCCTAATACCACTCCTCTCTTCCAGCCCATGGACCAGCAGGTCATTTCAAACTTCAAATACTCTACACCAAAGCAATGTTTCAAAGATGCTTTGACATAACCTCGGACACTCGATTGACCCTAAAAGAGTTTTGGAAAGATCACTTCACTATCCTCCATTGCGTAAACCTTATAGGTAAGGCTTGGGATGGAGTGACTTTCAGGACTTTGAACTCTGCTTGGAGAAAATTTTGGCCAGACTGTGTCCCAGAGAGGGATTTTGAAGATTTTGGGGCTGAGCCTCAGGACCCTGACCCTGAGCCTTTTGTGGAAGAAATTGTGGCACTGGGGAAGTCCATGTGGTTGGAGGTTAGTAGCGAGGATGTGGAAGAGTTGGTGGAGGACCACAATGAAGAGCTAACCACTGCAGATCTGCAAGAGCTTTATCTGCAATGGCAACAGATCACAGTTCATGAAATTGGTCCAGAGGAGGAGGAAGAGAGATGGAAGACGTTGCCTTCTTCAAAGATTAAGGAGATTTGTGCCCAATGTACTAATGTACAAAGATTTATGGATGATTTTCACCCTGACAAAGCTGTTGCATGCCGTGTTGGCAACATGTACAATGACAATGTGGTGTTCCATTTCAGGGACGTTTTAAAGAAACACCAGACACAGAGCTCCCTGGACAGATTTTTTGTGAGAGAGGGGTCGTGACTCTCAAGCTGGTCCTAGTGGCATTAAAAGAAAAAGAAGGGAAGTAACCCCGGAAAAGAACTTGGTACCTGAAGTGTTAATGGAAGGGGATTCCCCTTCCAAACACTAGCAACAACTACTTCCTCTCCCCTCCTTCCATCTTCCACACATCAACAACTCTTCAATAAAGGTAAGTGTCAAGTTATTACTGTTTTATTTATTTGTAGTACAATTTATATCTCATTCTTTTCTGTGTAATTTAATGTGGAAAAAATATTTATTTTAATACTTTTGGGTGTCTGGAATAGATTAATTGAATTTCCATTAGTATTTCTTATGGGGAAAATAGAATCGGATTAAGTAATATTCGGTATAAGTAGCGCCCTTCTGGAATGGACTAATTACGTAATCAGGGGTCCACTGTACGTTAATATACTTTTGATAAGTTCTGAGAGAGTTTCTACTCCTGGCTATTGGCCATGCTCATCTGGTGTTTGCCTGGTCAACCAGGGTGTTGCTGTTGGTGAGAAGTGCCAAGGAACTTTTGTTTGGAAGATGGTGCCTCTTGCCAGATTGCAAAAGACATAAATTTGCTAAATTATTGTGATTTCATCCTTGTTTTAACCCTTTCGTGGTGGGTCTCATTGTACTACGGCTGTGGGCTGGTTCATATTTATTGTAAGAAGTCAGGTGTAGGTAGGTATGGTAGCCCTCCTTGCCACCCCACCCACAAATAATATACTACAAGGCTTAAAGCACCCTAGAGCGATAAAATGCATATAGATTACACTCATTACTTCTTCGTCTTTCAACACGTCGGCCGTTTTCCACTGAAGTGTGGTGGCCCAAAAGGAAAAACGAAAGTTTCTCCTTTTACATTTAGTAATATATACAGGAGAAGGGGTTACTAGCCCCTTCCTCCCGGCATTTTAGTCGCCTCTTACGACACACATGGCTTACGGAGGAAGAATTCTGTTCCACTTCCCCATGGAGAAGAGGAAATAAGAACTAGTAAGAAAATAGAAGAAAACCCAGAGGGGTGTGTATATATAAATGCATGTACATGAATGTGTAGTGTGACCTAAGTGTAAGTAGAAGTAGCAAGATGTACCTGAAATCTTGCATGTTTGAGACAGAAAACAGACACCAGCAATCCTACCATCATGTAAAACAATTACAGGCTTTCATTTTACACTCACTTGGCAGGACGGTAGTACCTCCCTGGGCGGTTGCTGTCTACCAACCTACTACCTAGAACTCATTACTTAAAATATTTGTAGTCGTAATGGTCTTAATGCAGGGTGAGAGATGAAAAGTATTTATTTGTAGAAAGTCAGGTGTGGATAGGAGGTAGGGTAGCCAGCCTGGCCACCCAACCCACTATGTAAGCAAACAGACCAATTGTCTGGTTATGGTTCATTCAGGTTCATACAAACACCTTACATTGTGTACAAGTTGTCTCCACAGTGGTACAGTAGAATAAAGACCAACACTTCCATTCTTAAGTAACATCATTTTTAGAATGATGGAATGATGCTCTGACAAGTTAGTACAGAATAAATAAACAGCAACACTCCCATTCTCATGCAACACACCATTTTTAGAGTGAATGATATTATTATTATTATAATAATAAAAAAGAAGCGCAAAACCCACAAGGGTCGTGAATAGCTATAGATAGAGTGAAGGCAAATGAAAGGAATATTTTTTTACAGTTAAGTAACTGGTGTTTGACTAGAGAAAATTTAATTCTTCTGACTCCTACAAACTGCTTGGTAAACAAATCTCATATTTGTCAATTTTTATACTGTGGGTGTATGTATCATTCTTATATGTTATGCAGCGTGTTTATTACATAATTTTGAAAAAAATATCATAGGTGGATTAATGGAAATGTCTATATTAAGACATTTAATATGCCCAAGAGTGATTATTTAGTATTATGTAATGTTTTCCCTCCGCCCGGCAACCACACCTCCATAGCATATAAACAGCACATTTATATGCTATGTAATGTGTTTCTTATATAATTTTGAAGAAAATATCATAGATGGATTAATGAAAATGTCTATATTAATGTAAAATAGGACATTTAACCCTTTCGGGGTCGGTGCCGTACTACTATGTTTTACGAGCAGGGGTTGGTGCCGTACTAGTACGCGTAAATTCTAGCGGCTTCAAATTAAGCAGGAAACGGCTGGTAGGCCTACATATGAAAGAATGGGTCTATGTGGTCAGTGTGCGCACTATAAAAAAAATCCTGCACCACACTGCATAATGAGAAAAAAAAAACTCCGACTTTTTTTCGTTTAAAACAGCGACTTTGCAGTCTATTTTTGTATGGTATTTATTGATGTATTCTCGTTTTCTTGGTCTCATGTGATAGAATGGAAGATATATTACAGAAATAGAGATGATTTTGATTGGTTTGACAATGACAAGTACCTTGAAATGGAGCTCAAAATAGCGAAAATGTTCGATTTTTGCCGATGTTCAAGAGTAAACAAATCACACCATGCGTCCAATACACATCGACTGGCAAGTCTTAATATTCCTGCACAAGTGCGCTGATATTATTTATACCATTTTTACAATGATGATGTTGTATACATAACAGTAAATCTTCTATTTTTGTGAGAATAAAAATTCAAAATGGAAAGCAAAAGTAATGTAAGATGGGCCTGGAGACGTGACTAATGAACAGAGAAGAGGTTATTTTAGTGCCAGGAATGTCTCCCTTGTTTATTCTGGACCCTATTTTTAAATTTGTGTGAAATTGGCCAAAATGTCATTTTTCTGACCACTATTTTGGGTAGTTTAAATTGGTAAATAGTCGGTTTATTGTACTCAATCGATAGAAGAAATGGAGTTCTAGCAAAATAGCTATGATTTTTGTGGACTGGAGCATTGGAATTGGCCAAAAATAGGGCTCAAAGTGGGTGAAATCGCCGATGCGTAAACATCTTCGAGACCGATTATTTCGCGAGAGCATAATTCTGTAAGTTTTCATTCAAATTTCAAACTTTTGGTGTCGTTATGATCGGAAAAAGATTCTCTATCATATCATAAGAATTTTTTTTTTTCCCCAAAAAAAATTTTTTTTGACCCTGAGAACGTGTTTCCGAGAAGGCCTGTCGACCCCCAAAGGGTTAATGTGCCCGAGAGTGATTATTATTAGTATTCCGTAATGTTTTCCTTCCGCCCAGCAACCACTCCTCCAAAGCATATAAACAGCACGTTTATTTGCTATGTACGTGTTTCTTATATAATTTTTAAGAAAATATCATAGATGGATTAATGAAAATGTCTATATTGACATAAGACATTTAATGTGCCCAAGAGTGATTATTATTACATAATAAAGAGAGATGCTCACAGAGAATGTAAACAAACCGGGTGGCATGCCCCCTATTTGAAAGACCGCTCACCGTATAGAAAGCTTTGGTTATAATTTGAAATTGCCATATTAGCAGAACGCCATAAAACGAAACGCCGTAAAGCGGGGCCCTACTGTATATAAATAAATAAAATAAATATATATACAGTGGTACCTTGAGTTTCAAACTTAATCCATTCCAGGAGCTAGTTTTAAAGTCAAAGCAATATTTCCCATAAGAAATAATGTAAGTCCAATTACAGTAATCCGTTTCAGACTCACAAAAATGTTCACAAAAAATACATTTTTTAAAGAATAACTATAGTTTTACATACACACAACAAATATAAATACATTTAGTACTTAAATGAGTAATACAGTAGATAAATAAACATTTAAAATGTCATTACGTATGTGAGGACTGGTGGTAGTGTTATTGTTGTTGGGTTTATATAGGCCACTGACCATAAGCCGTACATATAGTCATTGTTGTGGCTTCTGCCACCAGACCAGGGGTTTCAAACAGAGTTAGAGCTAAAGGAGGAGTATCAATAATATTGAAGGATAAGTTATGGCAGGAAAAGAGGGAATATAAATGTATCAATTCAAGGATTATGTGGTGTAAAATAAGGGTTGGATGTGAAAAGTGGTTTATAGTAAGTGTTTATGCACCTGGAGAAGAGAGAAGTGTAGAGGAGAGAGAGAGATTTTGGGAAATGTTGAGTGAGTGCGTGGGGAGTTTTGAACCAAGTGAGAGAGTACTTGTGGTTGGGGATCTTAATGCTAAAGTGAGTAAAAATGTTGTGGAGGGATTAGTGGGCAAATTTGGGGTGTCAGGGGTAAATGAAATGGGG